>RJVU01015592.1:3813223-3836718 GCA_003731715.1 Anabarilius grahami | reverse complement strand
AGGTGACATACTTGCTGGATAGGTTAATTAAAACAGTGCACAGAAACTCGCAGACATTAATTTTAATTTATGCATTTTATTTAGTTTCAAAAACAAAATTTATCTTGAATGTGGTTTCATTACTGCACAGTAAATCATTAAATTCAACTGATGGTTTTTGGACAATGAGCCCTGCGGCATCTACAGTCTAAAATAGCCTATTTCTTCACACGGGGCAATCTCTTTTTTGTTGTTGTTGTTGTAATATTGTTATCGTCGTATTTCATATTTTTCATATTGTCTTCATTATTGTTGACAAAATTTTAAAAAAGCCTTCATCAACGAACATTTTTGTCAGTAATATTTAATTTTCTTTTAAATAATTCTGTTTAAGGACTACAACAAACGGCTAATAGAGACTACAATGAGCTTCTTCCCAGGTTAGTGACATCACTTACCCTAAAATTTACATAAACTCTGCCCCCGAGAACACGCAACAAAGGGGGCGAGGCCATGTTGGGCTGCTTTAGAGAAGAGGAAGAGTTGTTGTATAGAGTGTTGTCGCCATGCCGTCATTTTAAGCCAGACTGCTTCACAAACGAGGGTCAATTCAATGCTGGATTTGCACTAAAGATTAACATGACGGCACATGCTTGTCGATGAGCTGAATTAACTACATACAATTATCCACTAACCTTTCAGAAACGTCCAGATGCATTGTAAAAGTTGTAACTTCTTCCTGAGTCTCTTCATCGGTGTCTGACTCCGGTTTGAACAATGTAAGTCTGAACACTGTTACTGACAATCCTCATTTTGGCTGCGTGAGATTCTCCAGCTTTGTTGTTGAGCAGCTCCGCCCTCTTCTGGAAAGCTCATTTGCATTTAAAAGGACACACACCCAAATAGGGGCAAATTTGACAAGCTATAATAAATGATCTGTGGGGTATTTTGAGCTGAAACTTCACAGACATATTCTGGGGACACCAGAGACTTGAAAAGTGAAAGTGAAGTGACATGTGGCCAAGTATGGTGACCCATACTCGGAATTTGTGCTCTGCATTTAACCCATCCAAGTGCACACACACAGCAGTGAACACACACACCGTGAACACACACCCGGAGCAGTGGGCAGCCATTGCTGCGGCGCCCGGGGAGCAGTTGGGGGTACGGTGCCTTGCTCAAGGGTCTCACCTCAGTCATGGTATTGAGAGTGGGGAGAGCGCTGGACATTCACTCCCCTCACCGACAATCCCTGCCGGACCTGAGACTCGAACCCATGACCTTTGGGTTACAAGTCCGACTCTCTATCCATTAGGCCACGACTGCCCCACAAAACTTATGCTGCGTCCCAATTCGCCTACTTATACTACGCCCTAAAAGTATGTACTCTTTCTGTGAACAAAAAGTACATACTTTTGAGTGTGTAGCAAAAGAGTAGACAAGCTTTGGGACATACTATCACGTCATACAATCGCGTCTTTGCTCTCTGTCGCATCCTGTCACCGTAAACTGGCCTGTCAATCATCTTACATCCACCACATTTCATTTAGTTAAATTTCTACTGTACCGGAGAGAAATGCAGCACATTGATCTGCAGTCGCGGGTCTTTCATGTGGACAACTCTCCTCATATTAATGCATAATGATGCATTTAAAAGTGAATGGACATTCGGATATTTATAAAAGTCCACATTGGTATTTGCAGATGAAAAATAACACGGATAATATTAAATATATATTTTCTATCAGGTTGAACTGATTATTAGTCACTCAAACCTCTCAGCGTCGATCGCGCATATCCGCCATGTTTTGTAGTTTTTTAACACTTTTAACTCATGTTTGTAGTTCTGAACTCCTCGTCCAACGCGCAATGGGTTGTGGGCAATATTAGCCTTTATAGTGTGCACGGATCCACACTTCGAAAATCTACCGGAAATAGTAGACCATCCGGGGACTTTTGGCATACTCTTTTCAACATGTTTTGGGACACACTTATTTTGATCTCAAATACTATTTAGGATGGATAGTATGGACATTGGGACGCAGGGTTATATTACATCTTGTAAAAGGAGCATTATAGGTCCTCTTTAAAATTACGTAGTTGTTTAATTCAGAATGGGTTGTCAGATAGTGTCTAGTGAGCCAACATCACATAAGATAAAGACGACTCGCATATCAACATTATAATGGCGACTGTTCGATTGTAAGATAAATGCTTATTCAAAATCAGTAAATTAGGTGTATCAAACAATCATAGAACAAAGAAAAAATATATTTTACCTCATATTGTGACATAGGCGAAATAATTTTTTTTAGCTTAATTTATACTCAAATACATTTATATGCTGAAGAAAATAGTTACTACACCACCTGTTACAGTACAACCTGGCCTGTTTTGACCAGAGATAGAGGAATGTTTGTTTGTATCATGCAGTGAAACCTGATCACTCTCTGACTGGTTGATTGCGCTAGCCTAATCCTCCACCAATCAGAACACACGAGGGCTCATTATTCATAGCTGCAATTATGCTGCCTTCACGTGCTATCGGAAATGTCCGAATTTGTTGTCAGAAAGAACAGGAAGCATGGAGGACACCAGGTTTATTCTTGCCAATTTATTGGGAAAGCCAAAATGATATTTAGCGTTCCATTAAATGACAACCATATAAACATTCACCACGCTATCTAGATTCTGGAATTTTGTTCAAATTCAGGCAGTTTTGTTGTGTATAAACCATATAATATGCTTCAAATGATTATTCATAAATGTAAATATGCATTATATTAGTGAAAACAACTAATAAAGAATACCAGTCACTGCAGCAGTCGTTCTCCCCTCCGCCATGTTTAAAGTTTATGGCACGCCTAACTCGGGGACTTGGGTATCAAAATGATCCTCGAGCTTCCCAGTGCTAAATATGACTTGAGAGGATGTTCATGTTCAATTTTTTACAGGAAACGTATTTATGATCATTCCGATAGCACATGAAGGCAGCATCAATCAGGAGCTTTAAAGTCGCATAAAATGAAAGTTGCGATAGTCTTTTCTTCCCTATTGTGATGTATATCCGAGTGACATGGCTTCTCGAACAAGGAAAAATGTAGGACCGGACTTGATTTTGTCTGCTGGGAATTGATTGGATGGTTGTGGTTTGCTATTGCTGTGATGTCATGTGAGTGACAGGTTGTCCCGCCCTCGCGCAGGTAAACACACCATCAGAGAAGAGAACAGATGTTGCTGCAAGAGGGAGAAGTTATTTGATTAAAGATTATGAGGGAACATGAATTAAAAGCTTCTTTAGGCTCTGAATCTGAGACGGCCAGAATACTATTTGCTCTCAAATCTTTTCCTCTCTGTGGTATGGTAATGTAATGCTTCGGTGTTGTTATAGATAGTTTTCTTTATTTGTTTGGACCCCAGTGGATTTTGTTCTTGCATCACCTTTTGGGAGAATGTGTGTCTGTTATCTTTTGTTTCCTCAAACTGGGGTGTTCCAGAAAAAAAGTGAGCCCAATGCACTAAAAAAAAAAAATCTCCCTGTGAATTTAACAGTCCTGATTGTTATCATACCAAATCACCCCAAAAGTCATCTTCAAAATACATGTTAGCTTTTCAAAGATGGATATTTGTGTAGGCATATGAGACATGTGAATATCTCTGACTGTGTTTTGCTGGTGGTGAGTAACCTGTGTATCATCATCGCACATTAAGTATGCACACTCTCCAGGGACTAAATGATGCAGGGGGTGAAGATGAAGCAGGAAGATGAGAGGCTTGTCAGAGCGGCTGTGCTGGTAAACGGTTGTCAGCAGGAACACGGCTGCGGGAACCGCTCCTCCTGCTGTCTGGCCTGCTGCGTGACACTCTGGACTTTGTTCGTGAATGTTCTCGCTGCTAGCAAAAAAGATCAATTCCCTTCTGATATTAACCTCCCAGACATGGATCCCCATTAAATCATCTTGCTCGTTCATCCAGGTCAGAGAATTCATTGTCTGCAAGCTTCAGAATGAGTCAAAATCTTCTGAGGGGTAATTAAATGTAACAAATCATGAAAAAAAATGTATCTTTTATTGGAAATCATCAAACTTAAATAAAGACGATAGTGCTCAAACTACATTTTATAAAAATCAACTGTCAAGTTTACTATATATTACATCGGCATACAGGTATGAGAGTCAAATTAGACGACAATCAGGAATTTTTTTTTCTCTTGTAAGAAAAAGACTTTATTTAAACTCATGATTTAAATGCAGATCCTGTTGTAATTGTGAAAAACTGACTTGAATACATTTAGCAAGATGTTTATGTATGATTTGATATCCATGCAAATCAAAATAGTTCATATTCAGTATTTTTCTAAATGCATGTGTTTTATATCACATTATATTACTTCTTTTTAATTTATATATGCGACCTTTGGGAGACATTATCAGGAGACACAATGTTTCATTTCATTTATATGCTGATGATACCCAGTTGTACATACCATTGAAAGCTGTTGATACCATTCAACCCTTATTGGCCTGCCTTGAGGACATCAAGAAATGGCTGTCCAATAGCTTTCTTCGACTAAATGAAAATAAAACGCAAGTAATCGTCTTTGGTCCCCCTAAGTTGAGAAGTGGTCTTATAAATGAGCTTGGCAAGCATTTTCCCTCAGTCTCCTCCCAGGTTAGGAATCTTGGTATCATTCTGGACTCTGAACTTTGCTTAACTAAGCAAATTAATACAGTTGTCAAGAACAGTTTTTATCAGTTACGGATCATTTCGAGACTGAAATCATTTTTAACTTTTAATGACCTGAAAAAAGTCATTCATGCTTTTATTACCTCTCGCCTTGACTACTGTAATTCATTATATCTGGGTCTTCCTCAGTCATCCATTGCACGCTTACAGATGGTACACAATGCAGCTGCGAGACTGTTGACCGGGGCAAAGAAAACAGAGCACATTACACCAATTTTAGCCTCTCTTCATTGGCTTCCTGTCTATTTTAGAATTCAATTTAAAATTTTGTTGTTTGTTTTTAAAGCTCTTAATGGTCAAGCCCCATCTTATCTCTCGGCTCATCTTATTCCTTCTTCATCCTCCAGATCTTTAAGATCTTCTGATAGAGCTCTCTTGGTTGTCCCTCGTTCACGTTTAAAAACGAAGGGTGATAGGGCTTTTTCTATTGCGGCCCCCCGTCTCTGGAACCAACTTCCACTGGACATTCGCCTTGCATCTTCCATTACAACTTTTAAAATGAAGTTGAAAACATATCTTTATTCCCAGGCATTTTAATTGGATTTTGTCTGTTTCATTGTTTTATGGTATTATCTGCTTTTGTTTATTTTATGTTTGTTTATGTTTATCTTTGACTCTGTTCAGCACTTTGGTCAGCTCTGCTGTGATAAATGTGCTATATAAATAAACTTTACTTACTTACTTACTTACTTTACTGTTTTATTTATTAGTGGTGTTTGCTAAGGCTCATACTTGTACTTAATTTAATTTAACTTAATTAAATATTAAACTTTAGCTTGTACTGTAACTCATCCCAAGGCATTTGTGCTGCGGCTTTTTCTATCTGATTCGACTTATCATTTTCACCTGACAGGCGATATATATGAGGCAAAAAATCTCAGATTTACAAAACAAATCTCAAATCAAAGGGCCAGAATATTATAAGCGGGGTTTCTATCCATGCATTGTTGCCTAAAAAATGCTAGAATGAAACCTCAAGATGCAATTACAATGTCCAATATATGCATTAAGACATATTATTTAAATGTCAAAAAAGTAATGTGACTAAAATAATTCCCTAAGAAAATTGGATAAAATTTCCTCCCAGAAGCACATTATTATATTTATTATTATTTAATATTATATTTTATATAATACAGTGGCTTCAACATCCATTTCTATTTTGCAACACATTTCTCTAGAAGTTTTTTGTTGTTGTTGTTTTTTGCGTAAATTAAGTTGCAGCTTGGATGGAAACATGACAGTTGAAATGTTTTTTTTTGTCTTTTTTTATGTTACTGCATTACAATGCCACCCAGAAGATTTTCTACAATTGTCTTTGTGTTTTCTCAGTAAAAAAGGAAAAATCTTACCTTACTGCTATAGGCCCGAAATTCAAAACCAACATTTTAAGCTTTCTTGTTTTTTTTTCCCGACACTTGCTGTGCTTGAAATAAACCTGCACCTCGAGAACAGATAAAGAATGGCTTGAAGTGATGGAAACACACGGGAAGCCACACAAGCTGTGGACATTTAATTCTCGTCCAGCTCGCTGACCCACATATATGGATCTTTAATACTGTGACCTCACACAAGGACATCTCGTGTTAGGCTTTAGGACACGTTTCTAATTTTAATGCAAAACCATATAATCAGACCCCCTGCCTACGGCCAAGCTGCCATCTCAAATCAAAGTCAGCTTTCATTCCATGAAAAACTTCCATCTAGCCTAGAATAATAGCAGGAAACACCTCCAAAAAGATGTGATTTATTTCTCTGGTCTCATAATAGGTTAAAATTGCCAGTCTCGAGGCTCAGGGCTGTCAGGGAGCTCCAGCATTGTCAGTAAAAATGATAAGAGGTGAGAGCATGTGATGAACTGTAAGGTTCATTGTGAATAAGAATTAATTTGTTCCCCCGAACCGCCTGTTGGACACAAACTTCAGCCCTCTGATTGGTTGACTTCTTCTTTAGTTTGAATTAACCTTTAGCGAGCGATCTGTCCCCATCGCTGTTCTTCACAATGGTGGTTAATGTCATCCTCTTTGAAATGGCTTCGCTCTCGGAATAATGAACATGAAATGTGGAGTTTCTAAATCATGCATGCGTGAGATGTCACGTCAGGGCCGCCCAGTGACCTTTCTGAAGAGTCCAAAGCAAGCGTCTAATTGAAAGCCCTCTATTTTTACCTAATCATCGAGTTGATGAGTTTAATATCTTTTATGCAGCCTTTCAACAGGTCACAAGCAGGAATACCCTCATCTGTCTAGAATGATTCAGGACGCTAGAGCAGCTTTTTCTGCACCACTTCTCTATACTACTACTATTAGTTTGCCATTTAGCTGACACTTTTTATCCAAAGCAACTTGAACTACACTTGTTATACAGGGTGCAACAATGATGATGGTCAGTTTTTTTAGCTCCAGTAAAAGCATTCTGTAAAGTTGTAATACCAACTTCTGTCATGAAACTCTAGATGGCACAGTCTTATAGGTCCTTAACTCAATCTGCTTGCAATCACATCATTCTCTATGACATACATTACATTATGTATTATTCATGCACGTTGTATTTTGCATGCCAGGCCAGTAGTTGGCGATGTCACTTTGTAAAGAAACACTACAAGCCTATAGACTGAACACGTAATAGGCATGACGTCACCGTTTTCACAAATTTGTGTTTTTGTAGTTTACACAGAGATAATAACGGTATCAAAAACGTACACTTTGAAACCTGTTTTCGAAAGTTTGTGCTAAGGCCCCCAAAACGCTGTTGATATGTAAATGAACAGCCAAAACACATAAAAAGTTTTCTGTTTTAAGGTGAAAATGGTATTGTGTAAATGCCCCCTTTGACAGATAATGTGTGGGTTTAGATTGCTTTCTATCTTTATGTCTGAGAGCCTTCTGTCTTTAACAGTGTGAAAGCTGACTTAAGTTGAACTCTAACCTTAAAATGGAGGCCACCAGGATGCCAAGCTTCCTGTCCGACTGTAATTACCATGCCAACATCACCTAGCAGGCCACCCTGATTGGGTCTTTGTGCCTGTGCCAATTATAAAGACAAATTACGGCTTGTCTGTGGCGTAATGGTACATAATCACAGACCCCCAATGACCAGCTAACATCACTTTGCTTTTTAAAGCTTTAGTCGGAAACAGTCGTACACGTACAGTGACACTTTTCTAGCTATAAACCAAATGGAACTTTATTAAGGTTTGGAGAATGTAGTAAAAATACCTAAACGGTCTTGAAGCGTGTTCAAAAATATACTGGCTAGAATAATGTTGCTAACATTGTCGTCACATGTCACACCACCATGATCTGCCTCTGGTTGTTGTTCCTGTGTGCTTGTCATTCATGATGAACTGCATAGTTCATGATACATAAAAAAGGATGGAAAGAAAGAGAGATCAAATTAAAAAGAACAGCTGAGCATGACAAAGCCTCCGTATTTACACAAACACGCAGGCATGCATGCTGTGCCAAAGCAATTTGTTTTCCATTTTTTAAAGCTGATTAAGTCATGTAATGTGAATTAAGGGAAATTAAGGGAAAAACCACTGAAAATATGCCAAAACCTCCCTCTTATCTCAGGGTCAGCAATATATGTGCTGATTGTTAAACTGAGTGCTCAGACTTACTGTAATTGTTGTGCATAGTCACAAAAAGTTAGTAGTAGTAGTAGTAGAAGGGGAGACTGAGGTGAGTTATCATAATTGGAGGAATTTGGGGTGACCATACCCAAAAAAAACACCTTTTGAATTTTAGTTGGATAAGTTAGTAAAGCTACTGAGGGGAGGGAAACGAGTTGCTTTTGAGGAAATATAATATTGATCATATATATATATATATATATATATAACAGTTAAATCCTGTCCTTAATTCTGATTCACAATAAAACACGGCTACGACCGCTTCACCCAAGTGTTCTGTGAATCACTACACAACACCCTTAGCAACCACTCTTAGCAACGTAAACTGTTCTCAATTGACATTGTTCATTGAAGCTTACTGCTTGTAGAAGAGTACTGTGAGAAAGAGATCGAGTGAGCGAGTTTATTACCTGCATTCAGATTTAGCATTTTCCTTCAGGTCAGTCCTAAGTTCATAATAAAAAATCTGTTAAAATGTCTGCTGCAATATCTTGTCCTTTTAACAGTTAAGGGGTTTTCCCGTGACTGACAGCGCTAGTCGAAGCATTTGTCAGTTCTGTCTTGTTCCGTGTTCACAACAATTCAGTCTTTTCAATGTAAAAGTCTTCGCTACTGAGTGACACACTCATAAAGACAGTCTTTGCCGCCATCTAATGGCGTAATAAAGCCATTTCTGTTGCTGTTCACTGCCAGGGACAATTTTTTCTGATGGAAGGAAAGCTGAAACTTTACATTATTTGGGGCTTTAATATTTGTATTGTGTGGTAACCATTTTATAAGTAAGCAATAAGGTACTCTAGGCTAGTGCTGTATCATGAATAAGTCACGGCTGAAGGGGTTGCAGGCCCTTCAGCCGTTACTGATTCACAATACAGCACAGCATCTCGTAACTCATTGCTTACACACATACACATATATATGTATGTATGTATGTGTGTATGTATGTATGTATGTATGTGTGTATACTATATACACATAGTCCCAATATATATACCTATAAATATATAGGTAAAGTACATATTTATATGATTTTCTGTATAATCATTCAGGTAATTGGTTGAAATAGTTTTTGGGAAAAGGAAATATATTAGTTTATTCATCTAAGAATTACACATTTCTTTTTGTTTAGTATTTGTGCTATTATTATTTGTTATGCCTTTTAAATAGTTGTTATGGTGTTTATACCAACACAATCTCATGGAAATTCATAACTCTTTTACGTTTTGACAAATAGGTGGCTAAATTATATGAATTTGTACAATCTTATTTATGTTTTCATATACGATCTGCTTATGCCTCACGGTCAGGAAGGTTTCTAATTATATTTTAGTCGAAAGGATTGATTCTCTCATAATTCTAATGTAGTTCCCATGAGTCCCTTGTTTTTTATTTATTTATTTAATTTCAATCATATGAAACTGAAAACTGTTTGGTAATAGGCTAATGTAGTATTATTACTTTTTGAGATGAAGTTGGTTAATGAAGCGTACTTTTGGTATGTGCAGTAGGCTATTTATATTTCTGTCATGACAACTTGGAGTGTTTGGCATGGTAATGGATATGAAAATGTTGATATATTTGGTCTTGGTGGAATAGATCTGCTACTCTGCTGCTGTAGATCGATACAGGTGGAGCTGGGGAAGGTGGAGGGTTTCTGAAAGCGCGCTGCACTGCTATAGAAAATTCTGACCAAGTATTGGAAGGTTGAGCAGCGAGCTCATTGGCTACTGAAACAGCAGGATCCAATCAGCTGTGCCCTATAGAGAACAACATGATTGTGAGCAAACTGAGTTAAGGACCTATCAGCCTGCACCATCTGTTTCATTTTGTATTTATGTTTGTGGGGCCCTAGGACTAGACCTTGGACCCTTCTGGTTTAAAAACTGCCACAACGTCATTTGGACTAAAATAATATGGGTTCAATCTAGTCCTGCTTTCAGCAAATCTTGTACCCCCACAGTGTCAACAGTAAGCCAAAGTGTGAAATGTGTTTAGTCATATTATACTAGATATCATTTAGCATTATTGTTAATAAAGCCACAGGCTGTCAGTGTAAAAAGTGAAACTGACACTTCTCTCGCTGTTCCTCTCGGGAAAGATTGTAATTGAGTTGTATTCACAACAGCTATTTGACTGAAAAGTGATTTTGTCATAGATGACAAACTACATTTTTCTACCAGAGGGAACGTGGCGAGTGGCAGAGGATCATATAGTTAATTGAAAACAAAGTTCAGTTAACTGTTAAACATGATTATATTTATGATAATAATTGCACTTCACTACAAGCTTTTTAAGCCCTTTTGTTGACGTTTTGTTGCACTGGAAACCTGCATCTTCTATATTCAAGAGTGGTTGCTTCAAATCACCCCATCACGGAGTATAGAAACCAATGCATTATTCACACAGGCCGGATTACGTTGCGTCTAGCATACCTAAATAATAATAACATTGATGGCCATCTTTTTGACCATATCTGAAAACTAATTGGCTCATGTAATTAGTCCCACTTCAATCATAAACATTCATCAAAGGTCATTCATTCCCGACGATTTTTAGAAAACCATCAGATAGCTGAAGCGTGGGCTCAAAGAGCATGTCAGCTCGCTGCCTTTTTTTGGAAATCGAAATGGGAATGTATAGCGAGGTTTAAGCTGACTTTAGTGAAGTACATTCCATTGAGAATTATGTTCGGTTGAAATGAGAGATGCTAATTTCTGTACGGACTTAGGAAAGGACTCCTGAAGACAAGATCAAGATCAAACTGAACTGTTGATGTGGGAAGAAAGGAAATAGATCAGTGTGAATAACAAGATTTGATATCTCTCGTGTTCTTCTATCTCCATCGATTTCTCTTCTGGCTGCAGTAAATACAAGTAACTTGAGTGGTAAAAGTATATTTAGAAAAATATACACTAGCCTAGAGGAAAATGGCGAATGTAAAAAAAGTAAACAAAAACATGGCGTAACCTGTGACATGACAGGGTTGAATTACTCTAATAGTATACTACATTACCGCTGACCTTTAAGAGAGAATTAAACAAATGTTGTTCTCATTAGATATTCTGTGTGAAAATCAAGCTCAGGAACAAATTACTGAATCCAAGGGCTTTCGAGAAAGAAAAGCATTGCTTTTGCCGCACTGCGCTCTCCATAACCCACTGTCACGAATGGATGAAGTTTACACTCTCAACACAAACTTTTGATTGCTTTCTGTAAGGTGTTTAAAACTTTAATCAGTTCTAGAAAATAAGGAACTGACTGCAGGGTTGATAAAATGTAGCTTAAATTCACCAAGGTGCTTGAGGTTTCTTTTGCCATCAGTCTTTATTTTACCAGAGGTTTGAATCTAGAACGTTCTGGCTGCTGGTTTTACATGGTTTACGTGGTTTTTAGCTGGACTTAAACAGGATTAAGCTAAATTAAGTTTTTGTGTTCTTCCACAACCTACAGAATGTTGAATTGGGAATGACAGGAAGAGTAATTGCAGGAATTGCAATTCAAAGAAATATATCAGTCACACAAAAATTCTGCACATATTTAATTTTCACTATTTACGCTTATTTATTTCCTGATAGGTCGTTTTTTTTTTTTTATCTTACATTTGGTAAATTTGGTAAATTAATAAATTAGAGCTTTCTAAATGATAAATAGTGTACTCCTCTACTCTCAAATATTAATTGATTATTTTATTTATTTTATTTTATTATTTTATACACATTTCTATAGGTGGAATTTTAAACATGTATTATTAATATTATTATGAAAACTATTTCAACAGTTGTATACATTTCTTTGATTTTCATTTCTATTTTAATTCCCTACAAGTAAATTAGAGCTTTCTAAATGAGAAATAGTGTATTCTTCTCAAATAATTAATTGATTTAATTTAATTTAATTTTATTTAATTTTATTTTATTTTATTTTATTTTATTTTATTTTATTTTATTTTATTTTATTTTATTTTATTAATTTAGTTTTGTTTTGTTTTGTACACATTTCTATAGGTGGAATTTCAAACAAGTATTATTAATATTGTATAATATTTTAGCCCGTATGTTTGTACGATAACAGGTATAGTTCTGAAATATATTATGAAAAAACAATTTCAACAGTTGTATACATTTCTTTCATTTTCATTCTATTATAATTCCCTACATATTATATAGATTTCAGGAAATTAACCTTATATTTTGAGTCTGTGGACAGAACTTTGAGTTTAGAAATATCTCACAAATAAATAAACAATAGTGTTTAAAATAATACAAATTCTTAATGTGTTTCATCTTGTTTTTCTTGATAAATAAGTGCAGTATGGCTTGGCTTCCACTGATCGTAAACCAAACTTAATTCAACTTCATTTGTGGTGTGTGTAAATGAGGCATACTGGAAAAAAAAGCATTATTTGAACCATTTAAAGAAACAACAAAAAATATATGCACATATCATCTTATAATCATAACCTTATGGTATGTTACCCAACTGAAGTAAAAAATGAAAAGGAAAGCAACAGTATAAAGAAATTCAACTCAATCTAGGACAAGGTCACGGTGATCGGCAACTGTTTAAAATTCTGCTTCTCGCTGTTTTGTCTCTCTCTTATGTGAGTCTGGCGCTCAAGGGATCAGCTCAGAGACGGAGTATAATGAGGTATGAAGCAGGCAGACTGTTCCATATAGCCTACATGTCGCAATAAAGACCAGCCACTTCCACGTCTAATGCATTCGATGGACACTCACTGCGATTTTCAGCCGGTGAAAGTTTCAGACGGTCTGATGATGACATTTCTGTGACATTCTGCCACTCGTCTCCTCCAGAGACCTCCCGGTACACGGAAAAGTGGGTTAATGCTAATCTCAGAGAGTGATCTGATGAAACTAAGAAACCTAACTGTGAAAGTGGGTCGTGAAGTGCTGATATTGATGATGCTCTCAGGGTTTTTAAGGTCAGGCTTTTGGGTCTTTACATCAAGAGAAGTTTGGTGTACCAGATGCACTGAGCACTGAAGGTGTGACTTCAAACGATATGTAAAAGAGGACCAATATTCTGTGAATTTGGCCTAATATTTTCTTCCCTAGACCAAAGTACTGGTCCTGGGACCTCATTATGACAGTCCACGTCTAGATATGTGCAACCAGTGAAAGCAACACAACAACACATGAAACGACCAACACTTCTTTTAGCAATTAGCAATATCTCACTACTTAAGACTTTAATGCTTTTTTAATGATTTCTCTATGGGCATCGCTCATGTGGGTAGTGGTTGTCATGGGATACAGCAACTTAAACTGATTTCAATAACCGTATGATGATGGAGGCCTATTAAGTTGCCACCACTGAATAAAATGAATTTGTTACGTACTTGTAATTAGTTACTCTCCAGCATGACTGTCTCCATGACAACCCGGGATTTAATTAATATCTGTTGATGGCTCAACAGTGCAGAGGAACAAGCGTGCTCACTGTTAGACAGGAAGGTTTGTGTTTGTCGTCAATGAAGCAGACAAAAGCAGGTGAGATCACTCAAACGAGCGAGTGAGAGACATTGAGACTAACTAATATATACATAACTGATGTTGAGACTTTAAAAGCTCAGTAGAGCCGACATTCATTTGTAGTACAACAACCTGGAAGAGAATAAGCATTTTTAAGCCTTGGGTTCCTTCAGGACTTCAGTGATGGGTATTAGTACACTTTTCATGATTTGTCATCACAACATTTTTTCTTTTGTCAAATCAACCTTCTATAATTAATGTGGTTCAGATAGCATCATATTTTGAGTTTCTGTTGATTAAACTAATTGTATTCATTGTATTAACTCAATTTTTTAATTTCAATGAACTCAAAATTTTAAGGCAACCAGGTAACTTACTTTTTTTAAGTTAAACCAACAATTATTTTTTACAGTGTACTTGATGATTACTTGATGAGACTTCCACATTTTGTTCCTACCTTAAACTTGTGGCACTGAGGGGACAGAAGATGGGCAGGCGAAAACTGAGCTCATGAATATTAATGAGATATTCCTTGTTTTCAAAATGATTCCAGATTCAAAATGAATCCAGTTCATATAGATCCGTGGAAATTCCCCACGGATCCCCACAACATTAATGACATATTTAACTTCCAGAAAAACATATTTTCCCATCTCAGGCATCAAATCCCTATTATTGATGGTCATTATTTTAAATTATGGACACTATGAGAGCTCTCTGAATATTATTATAAAATGTATTTGTGATAAAATCAACATTTTCTTATTAATCAGATGTCCCTCACACTAATTCAGTAACTGCAAATATAAAAGTTACATAAAATCTCACACTTTTGCTATACTAAACCCTGAAACGGGCACTTTTTGTGACAGCAACCTCATCATTTTTTATCAAAGGCTTAACTTCAAAATTTGAACTAAAATCTTCTTATGATTGCTCTGAACATTTCAGACAACAAACTTGAAATTACTTTTTCATAAACGTAAAATAATAACAATAAAAATGTAGGTGTGACGGGGTTGCGATTTTTTGCCCAAAATGACACTGCTCTAAATCTAGTGAATAAATGGAGAGCGCATGGCATGCGTGATATTAAGAAATCATGAATAATGTTGAAATAACAAAGATAATTTTCACAAGTAATAGTTTTCTATCTTTAATTGATGTAACGGGGTTGAGTCGTTAAGCTTGACAAACACAATTTCCCAACATAATTTAGTTATAATTATTAAAGATGTGTGTTCACGGTGTGTGTGTTCACTGCTGTGTGTGTGCACTTGGATGGGTTAAATGCAGAGCACAAATTCCGAGTATGGGTCACCATACTTGGCCACATGTCACTTCACTTCACTTCACTTCACTTATTTTCCTGTAGCTCAGTGGTTAGAGCGTGGCACTAGCAATGTCAAGGTCATGGGTTCGATCCCAGGGATTGCACATACTCGGATACAAATGTATAGTATAATGCAATGTAAGTCGCTTTGGATAAAAGCGTCTGCCAAATGCGTAAATGTAAATGTAAATGTTATTTTTGTTAATTATATGTTCATATAATATATTAATTTATATAGCTAAATAGTTTAGGAATTGATTAGTATATGTATAAGTTAATGTTAACCGAGATTAGCAAATGTTGTAAAGGTACTATTTTTCTTCAATCAGAGTCATTAATATTGTATTCCCAAAAGAATATTATTCCATAAAGTCTAAAACTTTGAAATGCATCACTCCCAACACTGTCTATGATAGTGCATTCATAAATCTTAACTCAGTTACAGGCCAGCAGGTGTGGGTTGGTGTAACTGTTTCTCAGTCGAAGTTCAAGTCCTGTGTAAGATGGAGAGAAACAAACCTCATCAGTCATCCAGCAAATATTCTATCACATTTATCTACCGAGGCAATACCTCACCTGTCCCACCTCCCCATCACTCACGAAGCGTCGTATCCATTTTAAATCACTCTGATTTCAGTTTATAGCTGATATTATTCTTCATTTTTGAACTATTATCATCCACTGCACCAGGCTCTGTCCCTGCCCTCAAACGTGTCCCGTCAATAAAACAGTCTGGTTGCATAAATATAACGGCTTATCTTCAGGCATAATGCACAAAATAACTCAAGCCCAGGACAGGACAGGTAATTCATCATTATTAAAAGATTGAGTTTGATTTTGTCAATGTACAGTGTTACCGTTAAAGATCATGTTGGTGCCGTGACCCTAGTCCTCGACGTGACGCTCGTCTAACAGAAGAGGCTCAGTTCATTATTTCCTGTCAAGCAAACTGATATTGACATGAGCGGAGCGATAGAAGAAAGATTGCCATTGTTAGGGTGAGATTTAATCTTGTTCATCATCATTCCAGAGCAAAAGTGTCTGCTGGTGTGATAGAACTGTCACTCCATCTCTGAAGCACAGCAATGTGTCGTCCTATGAACCCACCAGGCTCAGACGGACCAACCTTGTCAGCGTTCACAGAGCCAATCACTTTAAAGCAGCGCCAATCGGGTTTGTCAGCAAAGACGCTACAAAAGCTGCATGCAAATTGGGGACTCTGAGAGCAGGATTTACTCAAGACTTCCATATAATCCATCCAATGTGTCAGAAATGCAGATCAGGAAGCTAAAATCCCTCGAGGATGGCCAGTGAGGAATAGGTGTATGAAGAACTCAAGGCTGTGAGGGAAAAACATGCTTGTCAAAATAAAGCAGAATGCAAGAGACAGTTCATCGGAAATTCATGTATCAGAGAGAGAAATAGCAGCAAGGTCATAATATAAAAATGATAAGCATACAGAAGGCTGCTAAAGAGAACAATGTTTTTTTCTTTTACATCACAGCATTATTAACTTTAAACGTGAGAAATACTGCACACCAACAGCAGAAGTGTCAACAGCAGTCGTAAAAAAAATATTTGGAAACTTGCACTACACTTGATTTATGAGTGGCACCGCACAGGCACAGTTTCATGCAAAAAATGTACAAAGAGATAAAACAATAGATAAACTCTTTCACATTAAATTAAGACAAGTATTTTGACTTGTCCTTCACAACCTTGGTGGATTGTGTCCATAGATAATCAACACAAAATCAGGATTTACCGGATTTAGGTTCTTGTAAATTATCCTGCTCCTATTTTGAACAAATATACACTACAGTTCAAAAATTTGGGGTCGGTAAGATTTAAAAAAAAAAAAAGAGTCTCTTATGCTTATCAAGGCTGCAATTATTTGATCAAAATTACAGTAAAACAGTAATATCGTGAAATATTATTTCTTGCTGAATTTTCAGCATCATTACTCCAGTCTTCAGTGTCACATGATACTTCAGAAATCAATCTAATATGCCGATTTTCTGCTCAAGAAACATTTCTTTCTATTAGCAATGTTAAAAACAGTTGTGCTGCTTCATGTATTTGTGGAAACATGTAGTATAAAATTAATGGTATGCAGTCTGCCAGAATCTAGTATTCCACAGAATTCTATAAAATATAGTACTGTGTGTTTATATACAGCTCTGGAAAAAATTAAGAGACCACTCCAAGTTCAGAAATCAATTTTAAGTGGTCTCTTAATGATTTCCAGAGCGGTATATATATATACACACCACACAGGCCAGCCTTCACGCCCCACGTGCATCAATGAGTCTTGGCCGCCCATAACCCTGTCGCCTGTTCACCACTGTTCCTTTCTTGGACCACTTTTGATAGATACTGACCACTGCAGACCGGGAACACCCCACAAGAGCTGCAGTTTTGAAGATGCTCTGACCCAGTCATATAGCCATCACAATTTGGCCCTTGTCAAACTCGCTCAAATCCTTACTCTTGGACATTTTTCCTGCTTCTAACACATCAACTTTGAGAACAAAATGTTCACTTGCTTCCTAATATATCCCACCCACTAACAGGTGCCGTGATGAAGAGATGATCAGTGTTATTCACTTCACTTGTCAGTTGTCCTAATGTTATGCCTGATCGGTGTGTGTGTGTATGTATATAAATATATGCATATAAATAGTTAAGTATGTGTATCTCAGTATCTGTAATCTTATATGGATGTGCACTCTACATCACTACAAACTAAAATGTTTTCTTCGCTTCTCCATACGTCTGATCAATCCTCTGTCATAACACTTATATGTATTAAATCAATCAGATATGTTTGATGTAGTAACATGAGCTAGTTCAGATATGTTTTCGCCAATGCATTGAGAAATACCATGGGATTCATTGCTTTTCTTGATCTCCAGAAAGTTTTTCAGTTTTATGCATGAATGCGTAATCCCATGAGATGTAGTTCATGTGATCGTTTATGCATATATTTTTAATGCTGACTCCTCAGGGATGTTGTTTTGAGCACTGGAAATCTCTGCGAGCAGCACCCTGGTGTTTTTCCACCAGTACTAAGACTCGATACACAACGTCTGTGCTGTGTGCTTGTCCTTGGTGTTTCAACACAAGGTGAGCTGTTAACCTGTCCCAGTAAATTCACTCCTGTGTTCCCCCACCTGCCACTTAGTCCTCACTCTGGAGCTCGGGGCCCGTCTGTTCTGTTTTTTTTTTCCAGCTGGAATCGGTGTCACTGCCGCCTCTAGCCCAATACTTTCATTAAATAAGTCATTTATGGCAACTTGCAGAGGTGATGAGGGATGCAATCTGGTACCCCAGAGCTTGTAAGCCGCCATTGCAGATTATTACATCGACAGCACATGCACAACCTGGGATTATGCGTGAACCAATCACTCAAAGCGTGCCATCACTTTGATCAATGTCTGTAATAAAACTCCTGTGCCCTGAGTAAATAAACTTCTCTCAACGAAGGCATCAAATAAACTGTGTTCAGTAGAAATCTAATAAACCTATATTTTAAGCTCATGCATCAACGTTAAACATCGACTCATACATCGTGCTCAAGATGGATGTGTGAATATGAATGATGATGAATAGAGAAACATAAGCACAACAATGATTGACACATAATCAGAACACAACAGGACTGTAGCACTATAAATGCCAATGTTGGTGTAAAGTATATGGTAACTGTGATGATGCTGTTCATTGCCATTCAAGCAGGATTCCTCTGTCTTATGCCCATTTTAATTGTCGTTGTACACTAATGCTTTCTTTCTTTCTTTCTTTCAAACAGAAAGAAAGAAAGAAAGATCATATATTTCTAAAGTGTTTTTAAACACTTTACAATGTTGACACTGTAAAAAATGAGTCCATTTCATGCTTTTAAGAGTCTTCCAGAAAGAAATCTGTCACTGGTAAAACACATTTTGCTTGAAAAATGTATTATTTTCAGAATAACCTTGCCTTTTTGTAAATAGAGCAGGGCAAGACCATTTTTTTTTGCCAATCAAAAAGTTCTGTGCCTGTCAATGTTTTAGATGTTTGGGATTGTGAGGTTGCATTGGCAGACATGTATTTGCACCATGCTGCAGAATGGTTTAGATAGAGGCAATTTGTTAAAGTAAAAGAGCATAATTTAGCAAAATGGCTGCGCTTGTTTTCAGCACCTTTGGAAGTATTCCTCAAAGTGCTGTGAAATACTGTAACTATATAATATAATTTCCAAAATGCAGAAACTGTAAGTAAACTTTAAGCAAAGACTATAGAATAACACAAGACGCGCCACTCGTATTGTTTTGAATGGGAGAAAGTGCAACGCGCAATATAGCGGAATAAGTCCCGCCTTCTAAATAAGAGCCAATCGGCAATTGGTAAAGTCATCGCGTCACTGCAGCGGCCGTTAGAAGCTCCGGTTCCTATAGAAACAGTCAGAGGCGCGCTTCTGAAATGAGACAAAAGAGACGCGCACTTATGACTGCTCATGCGCATTAGCTTGATCCAGCCTGAAAATATTTTTTTTTGTCATGATTTGAGCGTTTAAAAACAAAATTTATGATACAGTTGCTGTCAGATTTTATTGGTGATTTTGAAATTTAATCGAAAGCTTGGCAAACAGCTTTGGAGAATTTGATGTTTCCCCATTCAAAGAGATAGGAGCTTCACTTACATGCCCGAGAGGCGTTTCAAAGATGGCCGCCGAGTGAAATGACTTGTCTTAAAGGGACTTTGCTTTGTCGTTATTTATTTATTTTTATTTATTTATTTTGCAATTCCATTCAGTGATGCTAGAAATTACATAAGCTATAAGAAATATACACTATGATTCAAAAGTTTGGCATCAGTAAGATTCTTTTTTAAAGAATTAATTATTTTATTCAGTAAGGATGCATTGAATTGATCACAACTGTTTTCAACATTGATGAAAATAAGCAAGGTTTCTTGAGCAGCAAATCAGCATATTAGAATGATTTCTGAAGGACGTGACACTAAAAAACAGGAAATTTTAGCTTCACAGAAATAAATTACATTTTAAAATATATTTAAACAGGAAACATTTTAAATTGTACTAATATTTTACAGTATTTATACATGCAGCCTTGAAGAACATAAGAGACTTCTTTCAAAAAAAACCCTAACTTTTGAACGTTAGTCTTTTTCTGACATGTACTGTAATATATTATTGAGCACAGACATCATAGCCATATAAGAGTATCAGATGCAAACCTCAGTGCAAACCTGTCATGGTCTGTAGTATATAATATTCATTATACAGGCTAACGTGAAGACACATCTACAAGTCTGTTGAATGTGCCACCATGGGTGAACACAGTCAGACCTGAACTACAGGTTTCTTTAATGAACAATAAAAGAGGTTTTTAAGCTTAATTACCTCTACATTAAGTGTAGTTATTAAACTACCGTGGCAAACCCATTCTTAGGTTAACAGTTAGCATCATTTACGGCTACTTAAGTGTGATGCTGCTGCTCTGTATTTAAAAGCCTGGCACAGTAGATCACGCACCAGAAGTATCAGGAGACACTTTTGAAAAGGCCATTTCACAGCAATTTCCCTGCTCATTTTGTAAGGATTTATCTGAAGTCAGTAAACTGTAACTGCTGCAGGGAGAGAGCTTCGTCTTTGCAGTTTTACCTCAAGAACACAGAGTTTCAGACCCCATAGAAGTTGGGGAGTAATGTTGTTTCCGAGTCCGCCTTGTCAAGTCCAAGTCCTTAACCAATTGAGTTTGAGTGGGAGATGTTTATTTATGTCATCTTAATTTGATGTTGTTACTTATTGTCCGAGTCTGTGGCAAATTCGAGTAGGGGGAGACGGATGAGTGTTGTCAGTTTAACAAGTCAGAAAAGAGCTGGTGATGTCATCAATATCATACCCTCGCATCACTTTTTTGAGCTCACAGGAGAATGTGACTGTGATCAACATTGTAGATTTTATGACCAAAAAATGATATTCAGGAAGGAAATTAAGAAGGTTATTTTTTGCCAAAGTCACGTAAACCATTGAAATTTCGAAACGCTTATGACATTACTTTGGCAGTTTGATACACGCTCCAAACCACTGATTCGAAACAAAAGATTCGTAAAGCTTCGAAGCTTCATGAAGCAGTGTTTTGAAATCGCCCATCACTAGATATTGTTGAATAAAGTTGTTATTTAGTTTTTTTGGTGCACAAAAAGTATTCTCGTCGCTTCATAACATTAAGGTTGAACCACTGTAGTCGCATGAACTGTTTTAAATATGTTTTTAGTAGCTTTCTGGGCGTTTGAAAGTCTAAGTTAACTTGCTCTTAATGCAGGACTCACAAGCCAACGGATTTTATCAAAAATATCTTAATTTATGTTCCGAAGATGAACGGAGGTCTTACGGGTGTGAAACAACATGAGGGTGAGTAATTAAAGACAGAATTTTCATTTTTGGGTGAACTAACCCTTTAAGGCAATCTCTTCAGGATTGGGCAAAGTCAAAATAATACACAAAAGATACCACTGACTAAACTTACATATACTAAATACCTACTTGAAAATGCATTATCCACCTCAATTGAGCGCATACTTTTTTGTGCACATTTTTAGAATTTATGCACATCTTGGCGTTTCCATCCAGTGTTTTTTTGGTTTGTTTGTTTTTGTCAAAAAATTCAACATGGCAACATAGCTAGTGAATGAATGTGACAGGAATACAGTACGCACACAAACACTCTTACAAACACACACAGCAGTTGTCTTTGCTAAATTTAAAGTCCTAAAATAAATGTTTTTTTTTTGTCACTTTAAATTGTTCACTTAATTCAAAAGTGATTATTCTTTATTCTTCAATAAAGTTCTTGCATTAATTAGATGCAAGAATCTTATATCTTATTCTAACCCCAGTTAGTGTTACAAATCACCCCAGTTGGTTGTAAATACGGAACTCTTTGTATTTGACATTAACTCACATAGATCTGTGACTGTGTAGTACACATCCAAGTCAGTTTTATTAGTGGCTACCATGCATCAAATTGAGAGATCTAACACAAACAACCACTGAGTTACTGATGCTTAAACAAAAAGTGTTACTACCATCCCCGGTCTCCCCCTACAAGTCCACCCCAGTGCATCCGAGTCTGACTCCAAGAGTCAGTCCAAGTCCAAGCCCAAAATCCAGCTAAACTGGTCAGGCTGGTTTTAGCTGGTCTCCCAGCCTGGTCATAGCTGGTTTTAGAGGGGTTTTGTTTAGCTAGGAGACTGGGAGGCTGGGAGACCAGCTTAAACCAGCTGAACACCAGCTAACCCAGGCTGGGAGACCAGCTAAAACCAACTATTTCCAGCTTAAACCAGCCAACTAGCTTTGGCTGGTTTTAGCAAGATTTTTCAGCAGGGCTAGTCCCCCAGCTCTACCAGTTGCGAATGATACATTTTTATCGCGGTTCATCCAAGCCACATATATATCTGATCGTAAGGGAGCCGAAAACAAATTTCAAACTGAAACATGATGCGCTTCATCTGTGAATAAAGAAAGGTCTGTAATGAAAAGTTGTCAGTGTTTGCTCAGATTTTCAAACCTTACTTTGTCCAGAGAGGCCAGCTAAGGTTATTTTATATTTCCTTTAGGTTTTATTGCTTTGTCTTATATTGCTCACATTGATTTGTTTTTCTGGGGTTTGGAAAGGTGGCTCTTAAATACAAAATGTAGCATAACAAATAAAATAGATTTCTTTCACAACTGGACAGATATCTTTTTTGGCTTTGTTACAGCACACACACACTGGAAGTTTGCTCTGTCCATTTGAGAAAGTGCAATACTTACCAAACTTTATTTTACCATGGAGAATGCTTTCAGATACAGCTAGATTTTTACTTTCGGTGAAGAAATGTTGTGCTTGTCTGCGCAAAACTCATGCTAGGGTGTTGTGGGTGGTTGCTAAAGTTTGTTTTTGCAGTATCGAGGGTGCTTGGGAGTTCTAGGGTATTGATAGATGGTTTTCTTTGCGTGTTTTGGCTTATGTTCTGGCTCTTGTACATCTTTCAGTAACTGGGTTACTGAATTTAGGGATATTTTATTAAAAATGTTGTACGGAAAATGCGGAGGAGAAAAGTTTACACTTGCTTAAAGGTAGGCACATTTTATTTGTATTTAGTAAGAAGACATTCGCATAATGGGAACACATTTAGTGAATACATTTTTAGATTTAAATAAAAAAGTTACATGTCTTTGTCATGTATTTATTACTGTAAATAAAAAAAAACACAATGGCTTCCCAAGTGACTACAACTTCTATTGCTATTTTTAATTTGC
>RJVU01015592.1:3764658-3809327 GCA_003731715.1 Anabarilius grahami | reverse complement strand
GGAAAAATAAGTTGATTTTAAATTTCATGGCATCAACACATCTCAAAAAAGTTGGGACAAGGCCATGTTTACCACTGTGTGGCATCCCCTCTTCTTTTTATAACAGTCTGCAAACGTCTGGGGACTGAGGAGACAAGTTGAACAAGTTTAGGAATAGGAATGTTGTCCCATTGTTGTCTAATACAGGCTTCTAGTTGCTCAACTGTCTTAGGTCTTCTTTGTCGCATCTTCCTCTTTATGATGCGCCAAATGTTTTCTATGGGTGAAAGATCTGGGCTGCAGGCTGACCATTTCAGTACCCGGAGACGACGTCTGGATGGGAGCATATGTTGTTCTAGAATTTGGATATACCTTTCAGCATTAATGGTGCCTTTCCAGATATGTAAGCTGCCCATGCCACACGCACTCATGTAACCCCATACCATCAGAGATGCAGGCTTCTGAACTGAGCGCTGATAACAACTTGGGTTGTCCTTGTCCACTTTAGTCCAGATGACATGGTGTCCCAGTTTTCCAAAAAGAACTTCAAATTTTGATTCGTCTGACCACAGAACAGTTTTTCACTTTGCCACAGTCCATTTTAATGAGCCTTGGCCCAGAGAAAACACCTGTGCTTCTGGATCATGTTTAGATATGGCTTCTTTTTTGACCTATAGAGTTTTAGCCGGCAACGGCGAATGGCACGGTGGATTGTGTTCACCGACAATGTTTTCTGGAAGTATTCCTGTTGTGATTTCCATTACAGTAGCATTCCTGTATGTGATGCAGTGCCGTCTAAGGGCCCGAAGATCACGGCCATCCAGTATGGTTTTCCGGCCTTGACCCTTACGCAGAGATTGTTCCAGATTCTCTGAATTTTTGGATGATATTATGCACTGTAGATGATGATAACTTCAAACTCTTTGCAATTTTTCTCTGAGAAACTCCTTTCTGATATTGCTCCACTATTTTTCACTGCAGCATTGGGAGAATTGGTGATCCTCTGCCCATCTTGACTTCTGAGAGACACTGCCACTCTGAGAGGCTCTTTTTATACCCAATCATGTTGCCAATTGACATAAGTTACAAATTGGTCCTCCAGCTGTACCTTATATGTACATTTAACTTTTCCGGCCTCTTATTGCTACATGTCCAAACTTTTTTGGAATGTGTAGCTCTCATGAAATCCAAAATGAGCCAATATTTGGCATGACATTTCAAAATGTCTCACTTTCAACATTTGATATGTTATCTATATTCTATTGTGAATAAAATATAAGTTTATGAGATTTGTAAATTATTGCATTCCTTTTTTATTCACAATTTATACAGTGTCCCAACTTTTTTGGAATCGGGTTTGTATAATATATATATACAGCTATGGAAAAAATTAAGAGACCACTTAACATTGATTTCTGAACTTGGAGTGGTCTCTTAATTTTTTCCATAGCTGTATGTATATATGTATATATATATATATATATATATACACTTTTTTCTTCTTTTTTTTCCATTAGCAGAAGCAATCAGAAGCAAACTGCACGTCTCAGTTCAGTTTCAACGAATAAATGCGCTCACATCCCTGTTGATGTGGGTCACTCAAACTATTGTTATACGAAAAAATGTGACCACAATTGAATAAATATTTACTAAATGTTAATGTGTTTCAAAAGGATTAGTCCTGCCACTGCACGTCAACATGCTAGCTATTGTGCAGCCTAATTGGAAGCACAGGGGGGCACTTATGTTTACAGTAGAGATATCTGCAGACCCGGGGTGAAGATGATTAATTTAATTTCCAACTCACTGAAAATGAGCAATATTTTTCTCCCCATGGACAAAACAGAAATAAACATAAGTTAACAAGCTCTTGGCCCAGTGTTTGCTAATGAGCTGCTAATGAAGGATCTGTGTATTTGTTGATCAGAAGCCACCAGGTGAAGAGTCAGAGAAATAGTCAATGAACAGCACTCAGTAAAATACTTAAAGTAACAGTGTGCACATGAATGAATATGCTGTCATTATTTATTGTTCATATATTTATGTACATTACATTATTTTTGTACATTATTCTCCATTTTTGTTCCACAACAATTTCACACAATAAATGTTTATTTTTAGGTGAACTATACCTTTTAGTTTTGTCAGAAGTACCAGTGCTTTGGTATCAAGTAGATACTTAAATTTTAAAAATGTAATGATACCAGCCTTACTGCAGGCTACCCGCTGATAAGTGGCTGCTTTCAAACACTTCCATGCATACACTGTAAACCCGAATGCTCAAAATACTTAAATTTAAGTTTGTCCTACTCAAAACAATTAACAAATTAGTTCAGTTAAATTAACTGTTAAGAGTATTTAGAACTTTCTTTTTCTTTTGAGTTCACAGAACTGATATATTTTAAGTAAACTGAACTGTTTTATTGTTTTGAGTTGTATAAACTCATTTCTTTTAATTTAGACAAAGTTAAGTTTAACTGAATCTGGGCTGGGATTTCTATTTCCCAGCATGCTTTGCCCATGGCAAAATTTACTTATTAGGGTTTACAGTGAGGTAAATAACTCATTTGATTTGGAAGACGTCAAAATAAAAAAGTTAATTAACTAAATAATTTATGTTAATTGCTATCAGAGTGTATGAGTTAGCTAACTCAGTACTTCAAGTAAGGAGCAATTATCATGCATGAGTACTAAAAACTTAAAACTTGATAGTTCTGCTTACTTAAAATTGGGAACATCATAACTTAAAAAATTTGATGTAACTGATTTGGGCTTAAAGTGTATTTGTGAGAGCCTCAAAAGGTTTGCATTTACATTGTGTTTTGTAAAGTTGAGCACTGTAGCCAATCAGAGACATGTTTGTTGAGTGCATGAAGGCAATGGCCAATCAGAGGCATTTAAGTTAGTCAGAATCCGCTCAATATGGCAGATTTTGTTCAGTGTGAGCTCTGCACGCTCGCGAATGGTTACAACCAACAATGTATAAACATGATGTAGAGATTCATTGTGCAGTATATACAAGCAGTATATAGTATAAGTAACTTTACTTATTTGTAAAAGTATCTCAGATATTTTGTTGTAAATTTAAAAGTAATGTGTTACTTTAGTCATTACTTTTAAAAAGTAATCTGATTACGTAACTCAAGTTACTTGTAATGTGTTAACCCCAACATTGACCATGAATCATGAAATTTTGCTGGTATTGCTACCGACTACTGAAAGTTTGGTACCGTGACAACACTAATACTTTTTACATTTGCATAATGAACAGAAACACAATATGCAAATTATATCTTATATTACTGTGAACATAGTGATGTGTAGTGAATTGCTTGATTTAAAAATTAATCCAAAAACAGTAAAATATATGTGTAAGTAAGGAGCTGCCATTAACAAAAAATAATTGAGAGAAACTAGCCTTAACTTCAGATCTTCCTATGTTTCTAAAATCATCCATTTTGAAAGCAATGCAGTTTCTCTCTTGAAAATCAGGCAGTGAAGAAGGAAACATGCTGACAGAATGCCTGGTCATGAACAGCATAGATTACGCACACAAAAGAAAGATGCATGAAGAGCCTCAGTGCATTTATCATTTTGATAGAGTGTTAATCCAGCTCTGAGAGCCCACACAGAAATAGCAACCATCCACATCATTACAAACGCTTCAGCCGTTGCAGGCGTACCATGAAGATAAGAAACATGGCCCACACTTACTGTAACTGACAAAGAGATCAAACATTCAGCCAAGATTTCCCTGTGTTCCCCATTTACTACATTACAGTAGTTATTTATGTAAAGCCCGTTTACATTGTGCAGTATTTTTTTTTTCTGTCCTTTTACAATTGTTGCTTCTTTTTTTCATGTGATGTGACCCAAGTTTGAGTGCTGCTTTAAGGATGTTTCTTGAACTGTGTGCATTTCTGGTCCTGCGGATGGAAACTAAACTCTCTCACATTCTTTCTAGTATGTCTAAACAACAAATCTAAATATAAAAGGCATTTGAAAAGGTAGTAGAAATAAATGATGAAGGCATGATCAAAAGGTTCCAAGACAGTTTTACTGTGACTTTTAGATAACAAATAAGTTGAAATCTGACAGTTTTAATAAAATAAAACACTGGGACATGAAAGTGCCTGAAGCTAAAGAAAAATCTATTCATTTGTAATAGCAGTGTGTTGCATTATGGTGATTGTTGTTGTGCTACTATAGTATTTCCAAAGCCGTGTGTGTGTCTGTGTGCAACTATCTTTTTGAGGACTGGTTTGAGTTTTAGACCATCAGAGCGAGGACAAAGAGAGTAAAGTAAAATATTAGTTAAATATTAAACTATAATATAAAGAGGACATTTTGGCCGGTCCTCACTTTCTGAGACACTTTTAAAGGCCTGTTTGAGGGTCAAGACTTGGTTTTAGGGATACGGTTAAAATCAGGTTAAGTAAGGGTAAGGGTTCGAGTTAGGCTCTATAGGGTTAGGGTAAGGAGCTAGAGATTGCATAAATCAAAAGAAATGTCCTCACAAAGATAGATGTACAAGAATGTGTTACTTCCTACAATATGGGGACCAAATATCCCCACAAGGATAGTAATACCAGTACATTTTGACCTTATGGGGGAAAATTTTTTTGGTCCCCATGAGGAAAACTGCTTATAAATCATACTAAATGAAGTGTTTTGAAAATGTAAAAATGCAGAAAGTTTTTTTTGTGATGGGTGGGTTTAGGGGTAGGGTTAGTGTATATTATGTAATAAAAACCTGAGATCACCTACATCGAAATGGGAAATGGATTAATAAACATACTAAATGATGTTTTTTTGAAAATGTAAAAATGCAGAATGTTTCCTGTGATGGTTAGGTTTAGGGATAGGGGTAGTGTAGGGGGATAGAAAATACAGTTTGTACAGTATAAAAACCATTACGCCTATGGAGAGTCCCCACTAAGATAGCAAAACAAACCTGCGTGTGTGTGTGTGTGTGTGCGCACCATACCACACGTGTGAGGGCCAAATTGCTCAAAATGTTCTCACATTATACATAGTTAAACCTCTTAAACACACTTTGTCAGGATGTCCCTCAGTTATAAAACAGGTTCATAAATGGACAAAATAAAGTCTTAAATAAAATCTAAAAAGACAGAAGGTGTACGGAAAGTGTAATGGGTAAAATTAAGGTGTAGTTATATAATTCCCCTCATTAAGAACAATAAAAGTCTGTGGTAATATATAATTGAATGTGAGTTGAGTGTGTAGTGTGGACTCTATGAATAGTGATTCATTTTAATAATAAGGGCTGTTTAAGCACAGCACAATTTTCCTGTGGCTTCTGAGAAATTAGTCATGGTTTTTTACAGCTCAGATGACTAGAGTTAATGTTAATGCTAATATCCAGGTTTTAGATGTATGTTTGTCTAACACAGTTTAAGTATTGCTACTTGTTTCAGAATGTGCAGAGAACATTCCAAAAAGTAACATTCTAATAAAGTTTGAAGAACGATAAATTGGAATGCTCCTTTAACATTTGCATAACCAAGAAAAAAATTAGTTAATAAAACTGGATGCTTTAAATGTTCAGAGAACATTCAGAAATAACGTTTTGATAACTGAATAGAAACATTGGAGAAACATTCTTAGAACGTATTTTTTTTAGTTGGGTTGATCCAATCAGATTGTACTTGGCAACACTTTTGCTCTGGTCTTTTGTAGTAGGAGCCTCTCACTGATCTGGAAGTGTTAAAGATCGACTGCATCAAAAGCACAGCCACTGGATTTTTATCTAGTTCTCAAGCCAACAACAACAATAAAATATCATTGATTCAAACGTGTTGGAAGGCTAATAAAAATCTCAACTCACACGTCACTATAATCGACCATAAACCAGTGTTTGTTCTAGTCTTGGTCCTTAAAAGGATATAAAAATATCTGCGGAAGCGAGCCCACTCACTATCCACATATGTGCATTGCCAGCAGTTATATAAAATGAATTATGGTACAGAAATCAATATGTGATCCATCAACGAGTTAAAGTGCTGGTTTGTGTAACACGGCTCCATCCCAGGCTGCCCACGTCAGTGACTGAAACCTGGCCTGTGTAAATAACATTTGACTAGATCTGTTCGAGATTCAAAACAAGGCAGCAACTCAAACCTTAATTTTTTTTAAATCTGAAGAAATTTAATCTGATTGCTCATTGCTAATGTGCTGTCAAGAGTTCAGTGGAGTGGAAGATTATTAGCGAATACAGTTTAAATTTCAATCTGTTACTCAATTAGTTACTTTAATTGTTACTTAATATCTCAGAAAACGTCCCGTAAAGAAGTGTGGCTGGGCAAACCAAGGGAGTGAACACACACAATAGCTGGCACTGAGACTGTGGCACACGGGGCCCTTTCAGACCCGCCTGAATGCTGGATGGGAAACAATATGTTGTGCTTTGAGCCGGTGGGCACTTGGAATTGCCAGACTCTGCCAATATGGCAGTCTTTCAGTGTAACCTGCTGAAAAAGACCCACGCACCTTTTTTATTGTGAGGACAAAGACCGTATTTGCAGTCTTCTTGAGTATGTATTTGGTTGGAAGCAGAAATTTGTGAAGAAATACATTTCAAAATTGTGGAAATTGAGTTGTAAAAACATCTTCAGGCATAAACATGAACCCTGAGGTCATCACCCCCATCCTATCAATAGTCACTTTCAGCCAGTGCGAGCCAGGAAAAGCCTCAGACCGGGAGCCCAAAATCAAGCTGTTTCCACTATCAGGCCAGTAGCCTCGCAGCACTACCCTAAAACTTGCCTCCATAGAACAACGTCATACAACCCCACAACTTCACCAGCATGGGGAGGCTAGGTGACTAATGTTTAGTCGACTATTAGGGGGCAGCCCTAGTTATGAGTTAACTGGAGTAGCCTATGGTGCGTTCAAGTCATGTCAGAAAGATTGTATTTACGAGTTGAATGCACTTGAACACTACCTTGAGTTCTTCAAGCAGTCTTTTCCATAATCATATGTGTATTTATTATGATGATTAGCATAAATAGCCTTTAGCATCACATATAAATAGCCACGTAGAAGGCGACGTTCTCAGGACCTTGCGCAACGTTCCCTAAAAGTTCTCAAAGGGTAACGAAAATTCCGAACCTTTACAGAACATTCGGGACGTTCCTAAAACGTCCTCTTTTGGTAATGAAAGTGCTGCAGTTCAAGTTTCCTTATATGACTTTAGGGGGACATTCCATTTTGGTTATTTTATGGTCAAAAAAGAACGTTACAAAGAGGACATTTGGGACATTAACAGGACGTTCCCACACGGTTCTCTGTTGGTCAATTAATAACGTTCCTAATATGAGTTTATGGGGACATTCTTTTTTGGTTATTTTATTGTCGCCCGAGAACGTTACAAAGAGGACATTTGGGAAGTTAACAGAACGTCCTACAGTAATAGTCCCTTAAACATTCCCAGAACGTCCTGAATGTTCCCTGAAGGTCCACCAAATAATGTTCCCCAAACCTTAAAATAACTCCACATCGTGACCATCTCTGAACATTCTGGGAACGTTACTAGGTGACAGGTTACCCCGCTAGAAATTTTACGTTCCCAGAACATTCTCAGAACGTCCACTGGTATTAAGGACGTTGTCTAGTAACGTTCCCAGAACGTTCAGAGACGATCACGATGTGGAGTTCTTTTAAGGTTTGGGGAACGTTATTTGGTGGACCTTCAGGGAACATTCAGGACGTTATGGGAATGTTTAAGGGACAATTACTATAGGACGTTCTGTTAACTTCCCAAATGTCCTCTTTGTAACGTTCTCGCACGACCAAAATAGAACATCCCCCTAAACTCAAATCGGGAACGTTATTAAATGACCAACAGAGGACCATGTGGCAATGTTCAGTTAAATGTCCCAAATATCCTCATTGTAACGTTATTATGTGACCATAAAATTAACCAAATTGGAATTTCCCCCTAAAATCATACAAGGAACCTTGAACTGCAGCACTTTCATTACCAAAAGAGAATGTTTTATGTCCCAAATGTTCTGTAAAATTTCAGAATTTTCATCACTTTTAGAGAACTTTTAGGCAAAGTTGCACAAGGTCATGAGAACGTCACCTTCTACGTGGGTGTTTTATAGAAAATAATAAAGTTTAAAGTCACCATTATGGAGGTGAGTGTTTGCTTTAGATGGGCTCTTGATTCTTGATATTTTAACATTAGATTTTTTCTGGCTGCTTTAACTGTGTTTTCAAGACATGTTTGTTATAGCAAAATACACTAGAGAAATTCTGATCAGATGAATTGGATTGTTTAGTGCTGGTGATTCAATCATCATGGAGTGTACTGATTCACTGATCATCACCAGAGTCTAAACAATGAGTGTATTATATGTTAGTTTTGCATTAATTAATGGCTAGTTGTTGTTTTTTTTGTTTTTTTGAATTCATTATACAGACAGAGTTTTGAGCAGTGTCTTTTAGACTCACACAGACATCATGAATCAGCGTATGAACCTCAACAATGGTGACAAGAAACAAATCTTTTTTGTGACTTTAGTAGCTTGTTTTGTGTTGTTCAGAGTTAATCTGTAAATTTTGTCACCATTGTTGAGGATCATACGCAGAATCTTGATGTCTGTGTGAGGCTACATGATGCTGTCTGAATAATTTCTGCATAATGATAAACTTTCAAAATATCAAAGCAGGACAGGATTTTGTGCATTATCATAGGACTACAACACCATGAAAGAAAATACAATTTTCAGAGATCAGTGAATAAGATCTCTGTATGATGATATATTCATCAACAATGACCAACCAAAACCATTTGATAAGATTTTTTTTTGTAACAAATGCTTTAGAAATACACAGTTACAACAATCGGAGAAAAAATAAAGTCAAGGGTCAGGAGCCCAACTAAAGCAAACGCTTATCTCCGTAACAGTGACATTTGTAAATTTTGATAAAACATCAACACCTCATTAAGAAGATTTGTATGAAAGAAACAAAGTCAGAGTGGTTTGTAATAAGTGAAGATGCTGAAATCTAGAGAGATCTGTTAGAGTTTAATGTTGTTTCTGTTATCTGAGTTTTATGAGGTCACCATTGTGCTGGAGAGTAGAGCCTGTGCTTCAGTCAGTGATGATCCAGAAACACTGATGTTCTCCTGCTTGTTGCTTTATTTAAAGGCTGCAGTAACTGTGTAGCTGCTGATGCAGTGATACAGTAGTCACATTAGCTCATGCATGAGCTGTTTTCAGCTAATGACTTACTGCAATAGATTTGCATTTTAAAGAAAAGGTTTCATAATATTAATCCAGGAATTACCTATAAAGAGCTTTTTTTGTAAGACATTTAAGAAAAATTTGTTTTTGTTTGAACAGCCCCATTTGTTTGTCAATTCAGCTCTAATTTTCAATTACATTTTTTGACAAGGTGAGCAGGGACGTTCTGAGAACATTTCCTAATAAAGTATGGTTCCCTAAACGTTCAGAGAACGTCTTGAATGTTCTGTGAAGGTCCACCAAATAACGTTCCCCTAAACCTTAAAAGAACACCACATCGTGACCGTCTGTGAACGTACTGGGAACGTTACTAGACAACGTCCTTAACACCAGTGGGGACGTTCTGAGAATGTTCTGGGAACGTAAAATTTCTAGCGGGGTATATAATATAATCCCCGTCGGATCATAATCACAAATTATTTTAGACACTCGCTGGTGTCTGAAAGTGAGTATTGAGCTGAAAATGGTTTTAAATGTCATAAATATTTATGTTAGCTGCTAGCCTGATATGATTATCTGGGAAATGAGGAGTGGTGTTGACTCCCTACCGGCCCTGGCACGCACGAGCACGTTTGATTTTGGCCCTACAGTGGAAATGCAGCTATTGTGGATTTATGCATTTCTTAGATTATATACTATATAGTTTGGCAAAGTTAATTGTATTATTTGTTACACCTCCCTTGAATAATTCTCACAAATAGCTTATACAGTGCACAAATGTGTCAGGGTTCATAATTGTCAACTCAGCTGAATTTTAATAACTTTTTATTGATTTGTCTCTGAAGCTGGATGATTATAGCCTAAATTTGCAGGTTTTCTCTGAAGTTATAAATGGTGAAGTTTTCAGAAAGCACAGGTCTAGGTTTTTCATAAGTGTACTTTATAAAAAAACGTAATGTTTCAGTTATCAGCCCATATACAGTAATTAAGCACTAAGCTAAACCACTCAGAAATCGCCGAACACTGCAACATCCCACCCAATTGAGAAACCCCACACAAATCCGCCAACATCCACACCTGGTCCCTGAAAGATTGTGATTACCAGCATCTGTGACAGGTGCTCATGGAGCTCCAACCAGCTGGATTAACATTCAACAGGCAGGAGAGTGAGTGGGCAAAGTGGGAGATTCATTATCTGGGGTCTCATGTCAGAGGGATGTCACAAGAATTGTATTTTTAGGTGATGTTTTCTCACGGGTATTTGTTTGACTATCTATCCATCAACCGACCATTCTGTCTGTCTGTCGATCTGCCTATCAATCATTCTATCTATCTATTTTTTGTGGTTGCAGATATACTTTCTGGATATAAAATGTTCTAAATAAAAAGCTTTAAAGGCACTACCACTAACAATCAATTTGGATTAAGGAATTTTAGCTGAAAGCAATGTGGTGCACATTTTGTGGTGCTGCATAACAAAATCAGTTTATCTGTGTGAATAGTTTTGGCAGTACTGAACAGATTTTAAAGGCCTAGGAAACAGGAAAATGTATTCTACAATTTAGAGAATTATAGGCACAACTTTGTTATTATTATTAAGTATAAATTATAAATATAATAATACTTAAAGGTGCAATATGTAAGAATTTAGCAGTAAAATATCCAAAAACCACTAGGTCAGTGTTATATATTTTGTTCACTTGAGTACTTACAATATCCCAAATGTTTGCAACTTGTAAATCGTGAGAAAATTGCAATTTTAACCAAGGCTTCGGGACGTGTGAGGAGTCGCCTGTCAATTGCGTCATACCCGCGTTATCCTTGGTTTTATTTTGTAGAAACCATGGAAACACCAAATACGCTTTAATATTTACATGTTTTAATAGACAAGGGAACAACTGTTTTGATATATTTATAGACAGAAAAATAATTACTGTTATATAGCTCAACACGTTTAGTCTTGTTTAAATCTAATTTTCTTGATTTTTTACCTCATACTCATGACCGGAAAAGCGGAAGCGGCGCCGGCGACTGTGACATGATAAAAGTTCCGCTGCTTGTGTATTGCACAGTCGCTCCAGCGGCCTCATTCAGCTCCCACAACACTAGGTCCTGCTCTGCTTCTTACTACAGTAACATTAATAATCGCATCCATGAACATGATTTCTTCCCGAGTCCTATCCCAATTCTTTTCCACCGGCCGTTGAGGTGAAGACCACATGTCCCAAGATTCTGCGCTCAAACTTGGCGTCATCAAGCTACGCCTTTGTTTTGAATAGGCATCTAACGACCTCTAGCGGACAGACAATATTACATATTGCACCTTTAACGTACTGTAAACACTTATTAAATAATCAATTAATTTATATTGATTGATTAAGAGTATTTAAGAGAGTATCTTATTAAGAGTAAATATTGCACAACTTGTTATGGACTAATGAAATTCCTCTATCTTTTCATTGTATTCCAATTCAATGTCCTGTGGAGCCAAATCAATTCAAATTCACGCTCATGAACTGAAAGGGAGCCAATTCTCATAATCTGGATTTTGCCCAATCCTGCTATCATCTACTCTTGGAACAAATAGCTTTGCAGAATATTAATGAAGCACAGATTTCACTGATGGTTTGTATTAGAGTCATAAATGAATAGAATTCATGTATGCAAGCAAACAACTGCATCTGAACATGAGATTAAGCTAATTGCATACAAGGGGTCATAGAAAGAGCTCTTGAGTGACTAGAGTCAGCAAGAGCTCTACAGACTAAACCCAGAGAGGCTGTTAATGGGGAGGTTCATTTCCATCATTTGTAATAGCTGTGAACATTAACACAATGCAGCATGTGCAAGCACAGTCTGTCATGAGCAAAAGCCTTCTGCGTTTCTAAGGAGGGGATACGATCACTACAGCAACTGGATTTTTATCTTATTCTCCGTGATATATGTTTGGGTATAATCTTGTGATTTACTGATTGATGAAAATAGTTTGTGTCCTTTAGTGCATTACATGCATGCTTAGATTTGCATTGTCTTTAAGTTAGCGGACAATTCATCTGATGCAACCTAGTACTTGCTTTAGTACAGCCAGTCTCTCACCACTAGAACACTAAAGCTAATCAGATCAGAGTTTCCAGGAAATGATGAACCGTCCAATCAAATCAGTGGTTTAAAGAGCAGAAGTCAGTGTTTGTGAGAGTGTCAGAGGTCAGAATGAATTACGAGCAGAATCAAGAGGAAAACGATGTGCACACTTGGCCATCACAATCATATAAACTATGACTATTCAGCTTTTGATATGTACAGTAAAACCTGATATTTGAGATTGGAGTGACTGCAGTCGAAAATGAAATGTAAGTCATAAAGATGCTCAGTCACAGTCAGGATATGACTACACCAAATTGGAATTTATATTAAATTATACTTAATTTCTACTGCACTTCACATAATTGTTGTCTAAGTAGTACATAATAACCAATTATTTCATCCAAAACATAAACTGACTTTCACTGTGTAGACAAAAACAGTTTTCTTAAAAACCTGTCTTTGTGTTCTACCAAAGAAAGTCGTCCTACAGGTTTGAAATGAATCGCTTTATCACTTACGATCCCTTTATCGTACAATAAAATAAGTCACTATGATCTTGATTTGTTGGATTAACAGGAAACCTAGCTAAAGTTGACTGGATAATCTCTTCCAAAAGATTTACCTGATGAAAAACACTAAAAATGTATCCAAATAGTCCCTTTAAGGTGCACGCATACAGTGCATACAGAGAATCTCTCTTGCAGTTCTCAAAGGTTATTGCTCAAAAGCTTGTGCCTATTACAGTGCAGCTGTAGTTTTTGGCTGACAGCAAGTCTGTAATTCAATAATTCATTCAGCTAGCCTTTCTTGCAAAAGAACTAGTTGTTCTGCAGAGGTACTACATATTAGAGCCTCTAGAAATATAAAGGAAGGATAAAAGCCTGGTGTTCGTTCTGTCAGGTTTTGGGTAAGGAATGAGGCAAGGACTCAAACGTAGAGTTTCAATGGGCTTTATTTTACAATAAAATAAAACAAAAACCAACAAAACTACCCAGTGGGGGAAAACAAACCAGCAGGGCACAAGGCTGGGCTAGACAGGACTTGATATGCAGGGCAGGACACAAGGGGTGCGTACGACGACGATCAAGCATAGAAGTGCAAACACAAGGAGAATAAATAGTAAGAGCAAACAAAGCAGGTAACGAGGAAGGAAAGGTGTGACAAATTAACCAATAATCAGAAGAAGGGTGAGGTTAAACAAAAGACAGGAGAGGACATGGAACATAGAAACAAACATGACAAACCATGTGCTCACACCAAACATGACAAAGAACAGACTGAAGTGACAGAACCCTGACGCATTCTGCAATTTGGGTGAAATTTAAAATCTTTAACATTTTCATTTCCTTTCTAATCACATATCTCACTTGTTTTTTTCTTTGTAATAATAATACTTTAATAACTAAATGAAGGTACCTGTAACACAACTGAATTAAATCACAGATTAAAAGTCAACACACCCCTGATTGCTGTAGCAGGTTTAAAATGGATTTTTCTACATTTTAAAACCTAATTACTCTGTGTTCCAGATGCAAGATTAATATGAACGTTTGATGAACTGAGATTTCAGAGGACGCATTTATTTTCAGAAATGCTGGAAGGAAGTTAAGCAAAACAAAGGTTGGTAATAAATACCCTCTTCAAGCCTTCTGATTGATATTTTGGGAGCTTGTGTCATGAATGGATGCTCCCAGTAGCTTAAACGGAGAGTTCACCCATAAATTTATTCTGTCATTTGCTCAACCTCATGTCATTCCAAACTAGTATGCAGCATGGAACACAGTTTTATTAGAACTTTTGTTCTATACAACACCAGTTCATAGTTCATAGCACATCTTTTCCTAAATGATACAAAGATGCAAAAACAAAACAAAAAGATCAACATGTGCCATATAAGTAGTCATTGTAACTCGAGAACCATCATTCTTTTGAATTGGTTCTTTTCAAATGATCAAGTTCACCTTGACTGGCTTGTTCACAAATCTGAGTTAAACTCATTAACTCAATTAAATTCATATGGACTACTTTTATGGTGCTTTTTTGTGCCATTTTGGAGCTTTTATGGCCATGGTCATTATGAAACGTCCTTCAAAATAACAAATGTTTTGTTCAGTAGAAGAAAGACATACAGGTTTGGAATAACATGAAGCCAGAATTTTCATTTTGGGTGAAATATTCCTTTAAAGTAGTTATTATTGTGCAATGTCTCTCTGCAAGGAAGTAGAAAACTAGAAGCTATGTTCTCCAGCAGTGCTTAACTGGGAAATGTTTTGGCACACAAGCCTTAATAGGTTGTTTGCAATCACGTGGTTCTGGTGACCTGCGAAATTAATGTGGAGGGCAAGCAGTGAAAATTAGAATGGAAGAGATGGAGAAAAGTCCGTACTGTGCCGGTTTAGAAAGGTATAAACAGAAAATCACAACATATTTTGGACGTGAACCTTATGTTATGAAGAGGAGCTATGTTTCTACTGAATTGAAAGACTTGACTGCCATCGAGGAGGTAGATATAGAGAATGTGAAGCTGCCGTCACGCCGTGTCAAGTTCTAGTCTGGTTTGTTTATATCGCACTGCCTTTCTGCTAGTGAGTTTAGGGCAGTATTTTGATTTTCTGTCATGATTGTTAAAAATGTCGCCATTGTAGGTTATTTATGCTGAATCGAGAAATGCAACAGGAGCTCACATCATCGTTCAGGGAAAAAACTGGACGACGTAATACAATTTTAGTCTTTTCTACGTGTAAAAACACACTAAGGGAAGCAGGTTGAGGAGGTAGCTGAGTGTTTTTGAAAGTGTGGTATTTTGTTTGGTTTAATAATTAACATTACATTTGCGAGTATGACTCTCACTCGGCTTGTGAATGAGCATAACTTGCACGCAGCCACTTCACAAGCTTCTATGGGTTTGATTTTGGTTGTCATTTGTTGAAATAAATACAAAAAAAAAAATACAGTATGTCGGTGTCTGTCATAGACTGTAAAAAAGGGTGTCTGTCCGCCCCTTCGATTCTCCTCGGTCATATGGGAAAGTGAATATTTACAAAGAAAACATTAAAACTACAGTTACATTTACACCCTTCCAATAAAGAAATGGATCGACTTCTGTCAGCTTGTTGAACACATTTTTTTTTATTTGGACATTTTCTACCATATGATGGCTGAAGCAGCAGCGTAGAAAATCACTGTTCCCTTTCGTGGGAACTATAGACGCTACGTCGTTGACGTGATGGGAATCCTCTGTATTTTGTGTTCNAACATTGTGAACGGAATTCTACAAAACTGAAGTGAAAACACCAAATTATCATGTAATGGAATAAAATATCTTCTCTTCCCTGCAAACGATACAATGAAGAAAGTGAATATTTAACCAAGAAGTAAAAAACAAAAAAGGTAAGCAGGTATCATTTCAGTATCAGCAGACGCAAAACGCTATAAAAGGTGACAACTTTTAAAGGTAAAAAATGATATAAGTTACATAAACGATAAAAGCACATTGTGGTTTCTCGGTTTGATAGATTTGAGCAACCATAAACGACACAAAACATAGGAATTTTGAGTTTGTGATTGGATTCCTATATAGAAAAACACTCCTTGCCCTCCAGCCACATTTCACGCTGCAGCAATGACGTCATGTGCAAACAACCTATTGGGACTGAATAAAAATTTTAAAAATGAAAAGAAAAATACAAAGTCAATGAGGTTGTTAGAACTGACTAGAATGTGCCATATCAAAACAGACCGTGTGAATTAAAAAACAGTGAAATGAAGTCTAGGGGACCAGGTCAAATAAGGCCAATGGGAAATTAACATCAATGAATCTAGTTGTTTCTCTGAATTATGTCAGAAACAATGAGGAGCACATAGATAACCAGAAATAAATGCAAAATAAAATTCAAAGACATTGTAAAAATGATCAAATCTCTTTAATGATGAACCCTTCAGTCATTCCTGCAGGAAATGGAGGTGTCTCCCATTACTTCAAGTATCTTACATTTGATGGAAGACCTTTGTTCTTTTCAGGTAAAATGAAGCATTCTTTCAACCCTCATATTTTACCATCTTTGACATTCATTTCACAGATCACTTCAGGTAATGGTATTCGGGGATGGATTTTTTGGCTGTCTGCTATCCTGACTCATCACATTTCATTTGGCCACTTAAATTCAGCTGCACTTTCCTTCCAGGTTTTCCAGCTCGACCAATCACGGCACAGTTCAGAGGATTTGAAACGGTCTGATAGTTCTAATATTTAGCCTGTACGGTGTGCAGCATGGCCTTTTGACATTATGGAGCAGAACAGAAATTGACAGAGGGAAACAAGCCAAAATTTGGCCTAAAAATTCTGCAGTAATATTTAATTTTAGTGATGGAACCATATCCCATTAATGTGCATCTTTTGTGACCTTAAGCTATGTGTGTGTTCATAAAGTGAAGCAGAAGCTGTTTCAATGACAGGGCTTTTAATGTGAATAGAGAGAGCAGAGTTATGGAGAGTGGTATTGTTGGCTCTGATGTGAAAAGTCTGCTCATGCATTAACGGCAGACGCGTGAGTCACAGCCCTATTGGCTGATTAACAAGCGCCGACGCTGAGAGCTCCACCACACTCCCAGAAGAGCGAAGGTTGCCTTATTCTTTCGGTGCTAGCGCCGAGTACGACTGAAGAGCCATTACTGAGCATTAGCTTTTCCCTGAACACAATGACAGCTAAAATAGATGTGTGAGAATCCTCTGGAAGTTAAGGTCAAGTGTGATCTCACCATTGTACTATACATGCCTATAATGTGGAGAGTTTAGAGTGGTCAAATTGATAGTCTTTTCTCATCCACCTCAATAGAGTCAATGGATTAAAGAAAACTCCCCCGGACAGTTTGAGAATATATCATTTAACAGTTTGGGCTGAAATCCTTTATTCTCTCTGGTCTTTATAAAACCCAGTAGATGGGATTCATGTAGCCCAGAGTATCCTGCCAGATAAAAGACTCCAATTACATCATAATGTGGAGTATGACTAAATTAATTGAGGTTGCACAGTCACAGTATAAATGTACAGCAGGGAGATGAGACTGTAATATTACCCAAAGTGCTTGTTTGGGTCTAGTCCACAGGTTTAATTGATTTAGGTATTAGCTGTATTGGTACATGTACTGTAATATAATGTAATATGTTTATTATTTGTATGTTGCTATGTCCCCTAGTGGAACATTAGAAATATGTTAATAATAGTTCTAATATTTTCATATATATATATATATATGGGTCATTGATGAATGAGGTTTTAAAAGTGTACAAAAAAACCTAATGGAGATGGAGAGTTTTATTAAGTGTTAACAATTAGATTATGAGGTTTTTTTTTCATTTTTTACAAGATGGACAAAATTTGTCACCAAAAAAGTTATTCGATTTAACCAAAATTTCGTTTTAACCGAATGACACTTTTGGTTATACTGAATGATAGCTAGCTAGCAAAAGGACAATCAAACATTTTATATTTAGTACAAGTTTTTAAAATACTACAACATTTTCCATGTTTTATAGCGGTTGCACCGAATGACCTGATGTTTCGGGACATGCGTATGAGCAAGTGAAATCATGAATTTTTCAAATAGTTAAGAGAGAGTTAGTTACTTTGCTTCACGACCATGTAGTCCTTTGCAGGTGTCTGAATGATGTCACATCCTATCACATGATACTGACCACATGACTTGATCCAGAATGGTCCCTTTATAATGGTTACTCCAAATGACATCAATGAAATTCATTTTTCCGTACATTCTTTCTCATAAAGCAATGACTTCTAAACATAATTTTAAAACCATTTTGCTCAATGTTGATATATGATTTTATAAAATCATGCCAGAATAAAAAAATATATATATATATTCATTACATTTTAAGATATTTTAATCACAAATGAAATGGCTGTATTGGCCTTTGGATGCTTAAACCGAATGACCTTTTGACTTTGAAATCTTTAAAATACCTTTATATGTAGCAAAATATAATTAAAACCTTTTGGATTCAATAAAAGAGATTGGATATCATATCTTTGTTTTTTATAATTATTAAGGCCTTTGGACAAAAATTTTTTTTTTAAATTAAGGTTATTCCTGAATTAATTTTTGTATAATTTTCCCCCTTATTTGTAACTTTTTATTATTAACTTTTTTTGTATGTGTTCATGTATTTATTTATTTTTATTTGAACTTATTTATGCATTTGTAATACATAGTTTGGCATATTTTGTATTAATATTGCTTTATCTTTATTATTTCTTTCTAATTATTCCTTTTATTAGTTTGTTTCTAATCTCTGGATGATTAAACCACCTACATTGTTTTTACCTTTTATTCATTTTAATTCAGAAATGAATACAATTAAATATTTGGGTCATATTTGACCCTTATGGGTCATATTTGATTTTCTACACCTAGAAAAACACAGTCAGGCTCAATAAATGATCCCATGGGCAACATCCAAACATCTCTGTGTGAACACCTTAACACTTCTGTGAAATCGAGATTCATAGCAAACCCAGAGGGCAAGCTTCGACTTGCTCTGTATCTGTCAGAATTCTGTTATATGTGCATTACAGTGCAAGCAAGCGAAACAGGCTGCAAAAAGGACAGCTTAGAGAATGACAAATAAAAGCTAATGAAAGTAGCAGATGCCATTAAGGTTCAATTCAACAGATGGCAGTGATGGAACCATTTACCTAGTGCGCTGAAATATGGGTCAGAAATATGAAATGTATGGATTTGATTACAGTCAGCAGGAGGGCGCAATATTTTCTGAGCTTTAATTATCGAGGAGAGAGCAGAAACGCTGCCAGCTGTTCTCATGGAAGGACCCGATGATTGTACCTCCCTCAGAGAACAAACACGCAGGGGAGGAGAAAGAGGAGCTGCCAGCTGGGAATAAATTAATGTGCGGCCTATGGCACGACTTTTATTCACCAGAGCAAAAATCAGGGATAATGTAACAATTGGAGTAAACCCTCAGCTACCAAAAATATCCACCACACATTTTCACAGAAAGGCGTGAATTCACTAGCGCTCACTGCATTTCAACCAAATCTTATTCGCAAACTACCCATAGTCCAGTTTAAGTAGTCACAAAAATGCAATGAAATCACACTGCAAAATGCATATTTAAATAAATGAAGCAATTGACATTAGGGCTGCAACTAAGGATTATTTTGATAAATCGAAAAAATAAGACAGATTAATCGATTATCGGATGAAAAGTAAATGAAAATTATTCACCACTGTGAAGCGACGTGACTGGCTGATGGTGTGCGAGCACAGCGCGCAGCCGCAGACGCGACTAATCGATAATCAAATTCTTTGCCGATTATTTTCATTATCGATAATAATCGATTTTATCGATTAGTTGTTGCAACCCTAATTGACATCTTTTCTAGTGCAAACTCCTTTCTATGCAAATTAGTCTTATTAACTCACACATGTATTGCAATTATCTAAGCCTACATTCACAAAATAAATGTATTCAATTAATGTTGCACTCTTAAAGCACGGTAAACAATGCTATTTTAAAGACATGATTGTGTACATTTACAGCAGTAATTCATCAAATCATAATCAAATTCAAGAAACTTTCAACAAAGTAGGCTACAGTCTCGTAAAGACGGTTTCATCAGACACACACGCTTTGCCACGGTTACATGCCTGGCCCAAAGTTAACTTCCAGTCTGTTGAACGGGTCTGGTAGTAACTTTGTCGCATTTAAGTTTGCCAAGTAACGGTTCTTTTCTTCTACTGATAACTCAGAATAATACTGGTTAGACATAGTTTTAACTTGCTAGCTAACGTAATTTACTTTTGTAATTTTATTTATTTATTTTGCTTGTTATCAGAAATAATCTACTCTAGAGGGACTCTGTTGTTATTGATTCTTTGTGGAAGTTAAGTTTGGGCCACAAAATGTTTGTTTATGTTCTTGCCGTTGAAACTGTCTATAGCCAGGCTTTTAAAGGTTGTTTGACTGACAGGTAAAGTGAACAACAGTGGTAGGTATGGATGAAACTGCAGAACAACATACAGGTAAATTATTCAGTGAGTATAGTGATACATCATTCAGAAAGGTTGGGCAGAAAACACAAATATAGATATATTAAATGCAGGCCTCAAACTTGGGCAAATGCAGTTAAAGCAAGCTTACAGACTGCAATGATTTCAACCAGCATATTTTTGTGTTTGTAATATATGCATTAGATGGTTCTTCAGCAGTTTAGTGTGCTTGTCATCTGAGGATGAGAATATATGGCTTAAGACTGGGACACAAGGCAATCAGTTGATACCACATACCCCGTCTACTATATTCCCATAGGAAACCAGCAAATAGGCATCAAACTTGAGTTGTTAGCTCATACAGTAAACAGCCTCCTGCAAGCTAAAGATCCTTATTAAATGGACAGACATCTGGCATTGCAAAACAATGTGTGCACTTTGTCTTCTTTTATTAAATTCGCTCAGATGTAGTTTGGCATTGCAGAGATGTAGGCACTCATTATTTATGTCCAATTCATGAATAATTATGATGATGAATAATAATGATTCTTTTGAACAAGTTTGTTTTGAGTGAATCAGCTGATTTGTAAAGGGTTTGTAAATTACTGGACAGTAAGAACAAAACATTTTTTTTTTTCATTTGAGTCAACTGATTTCAATCGATTCAATTGATTAGGTGTGAATTCAGTTCACAGGTTTGATTTAAAAGCAGTTTTTGGCCAAAACAAAGATTCACAATTTAAATATGTGAATATGAATATGAAGTGAACGGTTATGAATGGTTCAGATATCTTTACATTATAAAGAAACGTCTTGGTTGGAATTCTTGCAACCGCACATGTGAACACTTTTACATCACCTTTTCTCAGACTATACCTGCTTGGCGCTTTGATTCGATTGGCTGGGTTCAGCCAGGGTTCAGAGAGCATGGCTTTGTTCTGGTTGGCTGTTTGTAGATCTGTGGTGCCTGAAGCCCAGGTGAGAAGCAGTGTGGAACTGCTCATAAATCATTCCATGTGAGTGGAGGAAGTTTTTAATGAAAGCAAGAGGACATGGGGCTCTGGCACAGTGCTTGGTTAGCCAACCATATCCACAAATCGCCCTTCATCATGCAGTGGATTTAGACCTCTCTAATGCAGTCTAACCTGAGATCAGACCACATCACCCAGGAGAGTGAGAGGACCATTGGAGATGTGCGTGTTATGCATATTTATCACACAGGGCACAGGAAGTCACCAACATGACTGCAGAACATGGAGAAGAGGTTGCACACATTACTTCATTTAAATAGGGTAGTTTTTTTTTTCTTTTTCAACAAATAGTCAAATGGGGGTAATCTCAAGGGGTAAAATTAAATATTTTATGGATTGTATTTTATGTTAGGAATAATTGACGACAGGAGCAGTGTCCTGAGGTGTGGTAACCGTAGTACCCCGCTAGAAATTTTACGTTCAGAACATTCTCAGAACGTCCCCACTGGTGTTAAGGACGTTGTCTAGTATCGTTCACAGACGGTCAAAATGTGGTGTTCTTTTAAGGTTTGGGGGACGTTATTTGGTGGACCTTCACAGAACATTCAAGATGTTCTCTGAATGTTTAGGGAACCATACTTTATTTGGAAATGTTCTCAGAATGTCCCTGCTCCCCTTGTCAATTTTTTTATTGAAAATTAGAGCTGAATTGACTAACAAAAGTGGCTGTTCAAACAAAAACTAATTTTTCTTAAATGTCTTAAAAAAAAAAAAAAAAGCTCTTTACAAGTAATTCCTGGATTATTATTATAAAACCTTTTCTTTAAAATGCAAATCTATTGCATTAGCTGAAAACAGCACATGTATGAGCTAATGTGAGTACTGTATCACTGCATCAGCAACTTCACAGTTACTGCAGCCTTTAAATAAAGCAACAAGCAGCAGAACATCAGTGTTTTTGGATCATCACTGACTGAAGCACAGGCTCTACTCTCCAGCACAATGGTGACCTCACAAAACTCAGATAACAGAAACAGAACATTAAACTCTAACAGATCTCTCTAGATCTCAGCATCTTCACTTATTACAAACCACTCTGACTTTGTTTCTTTCATACAAATCTTCTTAATGAGGTGTTGATGTTTTATCAAAATTTACAAATGTCACTGTTACGGAGGTAAGCGCTTGACTTTATTTTTTCTCCAATTGTTGTAACTGTGTGTTTCTAAAACAATTGTTGCAAAAAAAATTGGGAGAAAAAAAATCTCTGATCAAATGGATTTGGCTGTTCATATCACCATACAGTGGTCTTATTCACTAATCTCTGAATATTGTATTCTTTCACGTTGTTGTAGTCCTATGATAATGCATGAAATCCTGTCCTATTTTGAAAGTCATCATTATGCAGAAAATATTCAAACAGGATCATGTAGACTCACACAGACATCAAGATTCTGCGTATGATCCTCAACAATGGTGACAATTTTCAAATAAACTCTGAGCATCACAAAACATGCTACTAAAGTCACAAAAAAGATTTTTGTTTCTTGTCACCATTGTTGAGGTTCATACGCTGATTCATGATGTCTGTGTGAGTCTAAAAGACACTGCTCAAAACTTCGTCTGTATAATGACTCTGGTGATGATCAGTGAATCAGGACACTCCATGATGATTGAATCACCAGCACTAAACAATTTAATTCATCTGATCAGAACTTCTCTTGCATTGTTAGCTACAGTTAAAGCAGCCAGAGAAAAACTAATGTTAAAATATCAAGAATCAAGAGCCCATCTAAAGCAAACGCTCACCTCCATAATGGTAACTTCCAACTTTATTATTTTCTATAAAACACCCACGTAGAAGGCGACGCTCTCATGACCTTGCGCAACTTTGCCTAAAAGTTCTCTAAAAGTGACGAAAATTCTGAAATTTTACAGAACATTTGGGACATAAAACGTCCTCTTTTGGTAATGAAAGTGCTGCAGTTCAAGGTTCCTTATATGATTTTAGGGGGACATTCCAATTTGGTTAATTTGATGTTCCCAGAACGTTCAGAGACAGTCACGATGTGGAGTTCTTTTAAGGGTTGGGGGACGTTATTTGGTGGACCTTCAGGGAACATTCAGGACGTTATGGGAATGTTTAGGGGACTATTACTATAGGACGTTCTGTTAACTTCCCAAATGTCCTCTTTGTAACATTCTCACACGACCATAAAATAACCAAATTGGAAAGTCCCCCTAAACTCATATCGGGAACATTATTAAATGACCAACGGAGGACAGTGTGGGAACGTTCTGTTAATGTCCCAAATGTCCTCTTTGTAACGTTCTTTTTTTACCATAAAATAACCAAAATGGAACATCCCTCTAAAGTCATATAAGGAACCTTGAACTGCAGCACTTTCATTACCAAAAGATGACGTTTTAGGAACATCCCGAATGTTCTGTAAAGGTTCGGAATTTTCGTCACCTTCTGAGAACTTTTAGGGAACATTGTGCAAGGTCCTGAGAACGTTGCCTTCTAGGTGGGGTATAAGCGGAATAATTGAGTCTGGGCCGTTGAATTCTTAGAAAATAATCACGTCATGGCCGCATTGCCACCTCGGGTGTGCATTATTTTCTAAGAATTCAACGGCCCAGACCCAATTATTCCGCTTATACTACGGTTACCACACCTCAGGACACTGTTCCGATGTTGTATTTCAAGACATTTGTCAGGTTTTTGTCCTTAAAACACTCGTGTATAGGACTAATTTCTTAGGCATCTAATCCCAAGCCTCCCTTGCTAATTTCAAAATGTCATTCCAGAACTAGTAGCGGAGGATAGCAGAGTAATACAGTTAATACAGTTATTAACGCAGTTGAGAGAGAGACTAAACATATGTGAATTAGCCTACCTGAGTCTGTGCGTCTCTAACGGCAGCAGTGTCTCTACTCATAGTGAAACTATACGTTGATCTACCTCAAGAACCGCACAGTTATTACCTCGCTGGTGAGAAATGTCATGTAGCTTTTAAGTTGCTTAACTTTTTTACTGATTAATTTGTCAGAGCAGCGCTGACAAAACGTTTCTGTGCGAGTGTGTGTCCATACTAGCGTTATACAGTACGTGTGAACGTTTTAAAGAGAGAGAGAGAACGTGAGAGTGTACGCGCTTTCAGGACACAATTAAACATATTTTGTGACAAAAACCATGACAATAATTTGTCGTTTTCATCCTATTCTTTACTATATTTATTTGCTTGGTCAGTGTTGTTGCGGGTTTTGTTTCTTTTGCGGTTGTAGGATGTAGCACCTATTCATAGTTTTCAGTCACGTGACTTGTGCGGTGACTTGGCGGGCAAAACAATGTGCCAACATGGCGGATTACACTGGGATCTCCATAGAAACGCAGCACAAGCCGGTCAGATTTCCTTTTGTTTCAAGATAAGAATATTTGGGTCATCTGTCAGCTGTAAAATAACAAAGATGTACAAAAACTGCAAGTTTTGGGCACCTACGATCCATATACAGCACCCACCGCTGTATTTCAGTCCCTAAAAATCATTTGCCGAAGTGATATGGAACTGCAGTTTGGTCAAGACCTGCCTAGAATTTATTTTGCTGTGCATTTCCCTGAAAATGATTGCACACCTTAGAACATTGGTCAACCAATCAGATTCGAGTATTCAACAGCCCCGTAGTATAAATATATATAAATATCTAAATGCAGCCTAAACTCTTGGTGTAATTGGGTTTAAAATTTACATGAAATTAAGCTGCGTGACTAACCAGTTTGGGACAAAGTGTTGGTTTACAGCTGTTGAAATTATATTTAAATTATATAACTAAAGAAAAATATTTGTTTGATAATTTTGACCTAGAGTAACTTGGGTAACAGGGTTAACAAATTAGTTAATGAATGCAGACTTCTTTTTTTTTCTTTTTTTTTTGGAGTTCGACAGACCGTGGTCCCTATGTTCCTTCACTGTTAGCAAGAGCATGAAGACTGTTAAATGTCTAATTTTTGTTCTGAAAGCATACAGGAGCTTGGAACGACGTGTGGGTTGGTAAATAATGACAGAATGACAGGTGGGTGGTTATGCTGAATGCAGATGAATCTATAGCCTAACAAAGCAATGAAATAGATTCTTGAATAGAAAAGCACACAAAGGTAGAAACCATGATTAGGAGCTTCCTTTGACTAAGCACTATGCCTGCAGATGGATAACAGCTGTCTGATATACTTCTTCAAGGCTCTCTTCAAGGCTAGTTTGACAGATTCCAGAATTCATCATATCAACATGCTGTTTGAACTGCGTCTAACTCTCATTTGTCGGCATCTGCCACAGCTTGCTGATAACATTTCTGAAAGTATCTATCCGCATCACCGAAAGTGTGAAGGAACACGATCCTCCAGGGAAACGTTTTGATGGTACGGAGCTGCGTTTGTTTTTATTGCACAGTAATATGCGTTGGATCCCCCAGAGGGAGTCAGAACCTTTTATTTCTACGTTCAGTGCTGGGTAGTAACTGATTACATGTAATCTGGATTACATAATCAGATTCCAAAAATGAAGTACTTGTTACTTTTTTTAATTGATCACATGATTACATATTCTCACTATGGCAGTAAATTATTCATAATTATTTAAGTGATTCTCCCTAGTGTTTTATTCTATTTTTCTGATTTAATTAATAGCTTTTGCAGTTCAATCACAAACCAAAGTCTGGGAGAGACTGATGTAATGTAATACTTAATGCACTTCATGTTGTTGATGACAAAGAATGGAATATATTTTCTTTATCTTTGTTCTCCATCTCTTTCTATCAAGATTATCCAATTCAAATCAATATGATAAACGAGTTAGGTTAAAAGTAATCTAAAAGTAATCAAGTCTGATTATATTACCTTAAATGGTTAATGTAATGGATTACATTACTAACTACAATTTTTGTCAAGTAATTTGGAATCAGTAACTGACTACAATTTGTAAGTAATTTTACCCTCAAGGTAAAAAAATATTTTCATGATTTATCACAATATTTTTTTCTTTTGTCAACTTAGATAATTAATGTGGTTCAGATAACATAATATTTTGAGTTTCTGTTGATTAAACAAATCGCCTTCATTGTATTAACTCAGATTTTTAATTTCAATGAACTGGTTTAAGGCAACCAGGTAACTTACTTTTTTTAAGTTAAACCAACAAATCTTTTTTACAGTGCTGCACTGGCTGCTGTAACACTTGGTGTAGTATTTTAAAGCCAGACCAACTGTCACAAGATTTATATGAGGGAGGGAACCACCGGCAAAAGATCCATGCAATTCAAAATACTCGGTAAGGCAAACAATAGATGAAAAAGTATGTATAATTTGAAAAAGAGAAAAATATACATGATACTGTACAAGCAACTGTACTGTACTCACACTGTAAAAAATTGTCCTGTGAATTTAAAAGTTGGCAAAAAAGTTGCCAATACCTTACTGTTAATTTTACAGTTCTTTACCGTAATCTACATTGCAGTATGTTGCTGTAAAAATATAATGCACTCAATCAAAACTCATCAACTAATTTAATTTGCAGAAATCGACTGCCTTAAATTGTGTGACTGCCATTTAAATTCATAAACCTATATTTATAACTAGATGAGCATATTATTCACTTGTACTTATTTCATTTGAATCCACTAAACAAAGAAATAACCAAATTAAACAAAATCATTAAAACTAGAAATATCATGTCAGCTATAATCTCTTGCAGATAACTGCTAGCTAATAACAGCACATGTGCAATTACAATTAGCTAAGAGATCGTCACTGCATCAGCAACCACACAGTTACTGCCTTTAAATAAAGCAACATGCAGCAAAACATCAGCGTTTCTGGATCATCATTGACTGAAGCACAGGCACTACTCTTCTGCACAATGGTGACACACAAAACTCAGACAACAGAAACCCTTTAAATCCCAACAATACATTAAACACCAACATCTAGTGCAAAAACACATTAAAAAAAACACTTCAATTCAACATTTACTCTGATCAATTATTGAGTTGTGTTAACTTTCACTAATACTTCAGTGAAATGAACTTGCTTCATTTAATAAATTTGTCTGTTACGTTTTACAGTACATTGCTGTTTTTTCATGATTTTACAGAAAACTACTGGCAACAGATTTGCCAGTAAATTATTGTTTTTCTACAGTTTATTAATGTAGAAAAGTGTTTTGCTATGTGTGTTTATTCATCTTACACCTTTAACCCTTTAAACGCCACAACAAAACCCCTAGTGCAGTGGTTCCCAAACACATTCCTGGAGGCCCACCAACACTGCACATTTTGCATGTCTCCTCAATCAAACACACCTGATTAAGGTTATCAGCTCATTAGTAGTGACTCAGAGATCTAAAATGGAATGCAAAATGTGCAGTGTTGGTGGGCCTCCAGGAATGTGGTTGGGAACCACTGCCCTAGTGTTTAATGAACACTTATATATGTCCACACAATAGAGTGTTAGAGTAACACTGAAGCAGTGTTGGAGTTAATGAGATAATTCAGTGATTAATTAAGTGATGATTGAGAATTAGTGACAAACACCTGCTGTTAACAAGCAGAAACACTGAAGGAAAAGAAACAAGAACAGAAAAAAGACGTAAAGAAGATAAAAGAAGACATTAAATCGCTCAATATCTCAGCAGAGGAGGGTTAAACAACAAAAAATAATATTACCAGCTTCACTTATTACTAACCAGATTGACGTTATTTCTGTTAGACATCTACAGAAGTTCTTATTGAGAACTAACAGATGTTGTTTTATTGTTTCGTTTGACGTTACCATGATGGAGGTCAGTGCTCGCTTTAGTTGTGCTCTTGAAACTTGACTTGTAACGTTAGTTTCTCTTCGGCTGCTATAAATGTTTTTTTTTATAAAGACACATTTGTTATAACGTGAAGAAGCTAAGAGAAAATATAATAGTGTGTTGTTGGTTATGTTTTGATTATGACATGATCACTATGTAACGCTTAATTCAATGAACTTATCCAGTGTCTAATCCATTATCAGGAATGTTACTTTTATATTAGTTAAGAAGTTTTAAACTCATCATTTACAAAACATGTTTAATCCATGACAATACTTAGATTCACACAGACAACAGGAATCATCATATGAATCTCAACAACGGTGACAATCAACAAAAAAGATACTCAAATCTGAGTATCAACTCTGAACATCATAAAACACACTTCTAAAAGTCAACACAAAAATAAAGGCAAACAGTAAGAATTAAAGAAAATAACCAGGCATTTCAGCTGCATTATTTATTCATGCTGCAATGCATGCTGGGAGTCATGGATGATTTTAGTACTATGCTGGTACCCAGCATGCATTGCGGCATGAAGCTTTTGATTGTCATCATTGTTGTGATTCATATGCCAATTCTTCATGTCTGTGTGACTCGTTCAGTAGTTCAAAATGTTTTGAGCACAAAATGATGATTTTCAAAAATCATCTATATAATAGATTAGACTCTGATGAGTTCAATATCAGGACATAAAATGATGATTGCAGGTATTAATAATTGACAAACATCATCTGGTCATATAAAGATAAATTAATGTTAAATAATCAAGGGTCAAGAGCACAACTAAAGCAAACGCTGACCTCCATCATGGTAACGTCAAACGAAACAATAAAACAACATCTAAACCTCTGTTAATTCTCTTCTGTAGATGTTTGACAGAAATAAAGTCAATCTGGTTAGTAATAAGTGAAGCTGGTAATGCTGTTTGTGGAGTTGTTTAATCAGATCTTGAGAGATTTAATGTCTTCTTTTATCTTCAGTTGATTTAATCTTTTTGTGTTCATCTTGTTTCTCTTTCCTTCATTGATTCTGCTTATTAACAGCAGGTGTTCATCAGTGTCTGTATTCAAACATGTGTTTTCATTCACTCTGTCAAATGGACTATATTAGTGGACTAATGTAGGGAATAGTGAATGACTTTGAGCGATAACGAAAACGTCACATATTACCCAGAATGCATTGTTTTCTACGGTATATTACTGTTTTAATGGAAAACAACCTGTTACTGTAGAAATTTGGCCTTTTTTTACAGCAATTTTTTACAGTGCACCTTTCATATGGGAATATATGGATGGTTATGTGAGAACATCAAGATGTCTTAAAGCACTCGTGGGACTGACTCTCTTTTTTCCTCTGGTTCTGAATAGTTGATCTTTTCTGTGGGGCATAAATGCAGTTTCTTCAGAAAAGTCTAATGTTTGCAGTTCAAGCAGAAACTTCCATCTTGCTCAGCAAGAAGTTGCAGGTAAACACGTCTCAAATCAGAGCGGGTGGAAGCTCATGGGGCCTGAGAGGCAATACTGCTGTAAGAGATGATGACGAGAAGACACTCACATCAGACTTTTCTCCTCATATGTGTGTGGTCACCACTTCTGGGCATCATCTAGTGTAGCCTGAGTTGTAATTGCGTTTCCATGCTAGAGGTGAAACTAGCTGAGGGAAGCCTTCTATGTAGGGCAGGGGTCTGCAAATTTAGGCTAGAAGAGTGAGAGAAATTATATATACACTAAGTATGCATTTTTTTAAATTAAAAATATAGTATACAAATAATAATATTGTGAAATATTATTACAATTTAAAAGAACATGTTCTATTTTGATAAAAGTTGAAAAGTAAAACAAAGCTGAATTTTCAGCATCATTAATCCAATCTTCAGTGTCACATGATTCTACAGAAATCATTCTAATATGCTGATTTGCTGCTCAAGAAACATTTATTATTATTATTATTATTATTAATGTTACATTTTCTTAATATTTTTGTGGAAACCATGATACATTTTCCAGGATTCTTTAATGAATAGAAAGTTAAAAAAACAGCCTTTATATGAATTAGAAAACTTTTATCTTTTTTGACCAATTTAATACATCTTTATAAAACGGTTATTTCCTGTCCTTGATTCTGATTGGTCAATAGCTGTGTTTTATTCACGATAAAACACGGCTATGACCGCTTCACCCAACGCTTCTGTGTATCACTACACAACACCCTTAGTAACCACTCTTAGCAACATAAACTGTTTATTTATTTATATTGTTCATTGAAGCTTACTGTATTATGTAGAAGAGTATTGTAAGAAAGAGATCAAGTGAGCGAGTTTATTACCTGCATTTAGATTTAGCATTTTCCTTCAGGTCAGTCCTATGTTCATAATAAAAAATCTGTTTAACTGTCTGATGTACAGTATTATCTTGTCCTTTTAACAGTTAAGGGGTTTTCCCGTGACTACCAGCGCTAGTCAAAGGGTTTTTCAGTTGCATCTTTTTTCCTTGTTCACAACAATTAAGTCTTTTTAAAAGTCTTCGCTACTGACTGACAGTCTTTGCCGCCATCTAATGGCATAATATTGTAACTTCTGTTGCTGTTCATGGCCAGAGACTATTTTTTCCGGCGGAAGGAAGGCTTTTAGTGAAAGTTTACTTCATGAAAGCTGCATTGTTACATATTTTTGGCTTTAATATTTGTATTGTGTGGTAACCGTTTTATAAGTAAGCAATAAGGTACGAGAGGCTAGTGCTGTATCGTGAATAAGTCATGGCTGAAGGGCCTGCAACCCCTTCAGCCGTGACTTATTCACGATACAGCACAGCCTCTCGTACCTTGTTGCTTACTTGCTGGATACAAATTTTACAAAGGCTAAACTTTTGAATAATAGTCTGTTTATTTAATTTGGTGGTATATTTCAGAAATATTTAAGGTGAATAGGAAACCAAACATTCAAAAGTGTGACAATACAAGGCACGCTGAAAGTGCTGTGCAGTTGAACTGGAAGCTGCAGTCTGATCTGCTTGTCTTCACATTTTGCAATCAAAATACATCTTAATAAAAGAGGAAAATTGGACAAAAATGTATATATATAAAAAAAGATATGCTGGAAAAAGCATGCTTTTACCATTCAAATGAAGCAAAAACTTTATTTTTCATTTCACCAGCCAGATGGAATATAAGAAGCTAAAAGAAGACTGATGTGAATACATGCATTTCATTGAAAAGATGAGAAGAGATTCATGTGGAGAAACGGAAGCATTCCCAGTAATACAAATCTACATGCGCCTGTTTAAATGTGAGATTACACTTATATCATCAATGACAAAAAAGGGCAGTATTTAAACGGAGATGGCGTTTTTATTACTCAACAGGTGAGTAAAGTATTTTATTGAACAGATAAATTGCCATATGTAGCTCTCTAACAGAGTTCATTGTAAAGCATTATCTTTTATGAAGGGTCATTTCATTGTGGTTGTCGTAACACTGTGCTGGAATTTATTTTCAAGGAAGTACCGTGTCTATTCATAAGTAAATCTACAGTAACGTCTTTAGCTAGTTAGCTTGAGATCTTTTCCATCTAAACTGGTTATATCTCTTAAGCCTAGTAGTGAATGTTTTATGAGCAGTAGGATAACCATATTTATCCACAGTCACACAGAGCGGAAGCACAACCAAAACAATGTTCTTCCACGAAATGCATGCCGTTTTGTTTTTTAACCGCTAGAGGGCCAAAAGTTACATAATGCACCTTTAAAGACTAGTGGAGGTTATTATAAAGATATCAATATAATTTTCTTTATCGGATGTTCACTCTGGTCTGCCGCCTGTCAGGTTACCTGAAAGAATTTTATTCTTGAAAGTGTCTAATGTACTTTGTCCCACACCATTTTCAGAATTGTTGCAGGACTACCTATTTCAGTTTTTCAGCGCCTGTTTGCGCATATTTTGTATTGTATTGTATTATAGTATACCTTTAACTGAAGTGAAAAAAATGCAATAACTGATTCAAATGTAACAGAATTTTCAGGTTATATTTGCATAGAGATGAATGAAGTAAGTGATATTGAAGCTCATACTGCAGATCACGTTTGAAAAGACTTCCGCAAAGAATGCACCTGCGTATCCTCTGGAAGCATCCTACCCACACAGTGCATTTAGAGAATTTATATGTCCGTCATAATGGCGGAATTCGATCGATTCCGGTTCCGAATCAGCGACAAATGTATACTGTAGAATCACTGTGCACCAAAGAGACACTGTGTAAATGTTTTTCAAAGAAATCAAAGAACAGTGAAAAAAAATGATCTCAGAAGAAGCCTTTCCCCTTCTCTTTCCTTTCTTTTTCTGTTATCCATCCATTTCATTGCTCTCTCTTTGTTTCTCTGTTTCTTATTTCCATTGTCAACAGAAGAATTGTGTTTGAAGTCACACTCCTGTTTGGAACAGCTCAATTCACATTAAAGGAACAGGGGCCGATTGCATAAACTGCTAAGACTAGTGTTATAAGTTAGTTATCAAATTGTTTCCTTAAGACTGTTCATAACTTTTTTAAGTCAGTTTCATAAAAACATACATTGGTCTAATTTGATACCAAACCATAAGACTGACCTTGACTAACTGCCAGTGGGTCATTCTCGATCTTAAGACACTGTCTTAACATAATGGCTAAGTTTATGCAACTGGCCCCAGCAGGTTTTTTTATTTCCTTCACTAATATAACATGGGATGAGTGTGCATGGTTGTATCTCCTAATACAGTGGTTCCCAATCACGTTCCTGGAGGCCCCCCAACACATTCTCCATGTCTCCTTTGTCTGACACACCCATTTCAGGTCTTGGATGACCTGATTCAGGTGTGCTTGATCAAGGAGACATGCAAAATGTGCAGTGCTGGGGGGCCTCCAGGAATGTGGTTGGGAACCACTGTCCTAATATATACAGTAGTAGGTACTACATTTGGTTTGAAATTTCGTGACTGTTAATAAAGTACGTTCTTTAGTATGAATGTTTGTAGCATGAATGAAACTCGGACGTACAACATTCGCCATGTTGTTATTGTCATGCACCAGTGTCAGTCCACTGCCATTCACAAATCCTCTCCCATGGCCTCATGGGATAGTAAAGTGCCCATTGAATGTGCACTTCAGAATCTTGCCAGAAGTAGTAGGTCATCAAGGTACATGTTTTTTAACCTACTGTTTTATGCATACTATGAATTCAGAAATACTACTCGTCTCACATACTGTTTTTCACCTACTATATAGTATGGAAGTGCATATTCGGACGCAGCATTGATATCACTGTTAATTTAAATGCACATGAGTAGAATTGTTTCTACTCACACAAGAAAGACACACTTAATTATTCTTTACAAATTAATTTACAACAAAAATGTTTTCTGTAGTGGTTCACGTCATTAAAATATGATTAAAAAAATGTAACTAAATATTCAATTAAAAATAAATATCCTTCACTGATTAATTTACAGCAAAAATGTATATATATAGTAGGACAAAACACCAAATTAATTTACATTGCAAGCATGGCACTAGCAACACAAAAGTCATCGGTTCGATTCCCAGGGAATGCATGAATTTATATAATGTATGAATGCAAATGTAATTTGTTTTGGATAAAGGTATCTGCCAAATGCATTGATGTAATAATGATAATTGCTTCATATTTTTAATAATTTTCATATTTGTATCATCTTAACGTCATTCCCCTGGTTTCACAGACGAGGCTTAAGCTAGATGAAAATGCATGTTTTAACTGTTTTAACTGAAAGTAACTTGTATTGACATATCTTAAAATATGTCAGTGCCATTGTTTTGTCTCAAGATGCACACCAGTAATTGTCTTTTTGTAGTGTATGTTTATAAAAGCTATTTAAATGTCCTAATTGAACTAAGGCCTAATCCTGGCTTAGGCTAAGCCCTGTCTGTGAAACCGGGCCATTGTCTTTTAAGACATTTTAGAAAATGGAAGTAAAATCTATGTAGCATAGAATGGGGAAAGACTAGTAAATAATTAAGTTTTAGACAGAAACATGTAATAGTATATGCAAATAGTCTGTTTAGTTGAAATCTGTTTCTGCTTATAGATGCTGTTTCTAATGTCATGTACTGGACTGAAAGCCACTGTCAGCTTGCCTGAAAACAAGGTGGAAAAGACATCAAGGCATTGAACTATTTTCTGCTGCGATACAGTATAATTCACCACTAACAAACAAATCTCTGTGAGTGAAATTGAGCTCTTTCACCTTGAGCATGTCTATTTCCCATTTATCGAAAGTAATTAAACTTTGGAAAATATTGCAGTGCTGAGGAAATCGATTTTGCAAGTGGCTAAATTTGACCTAATATACGAGGTAGAGGCAAACTGGGTTGAATGAAATTATTTCTGGCTCTGATGAGAGATTGATTTTGTAGTACATTTGCAGTAGTTTGATCCTCCCTGTTGTAAAAATGATGATGGAGCGCAAATACACACAATGTGAAACCATGGATCTCATCTCCCGTCGACTCCTCTAATGAATATCGCTCTTCTAAAAATGTTTATGAGAATCTTATAGAAACATAATGCACGGATGATTGCTCTCACTGCGTCTTTGATTGATGCCACTTATGAGCTTTAAATCAGGGGAAAAAAATATTCTCATGACAAATACTTCCATATTACATTTACTTAACTCTGCATGAATAATTTTTCTTAATTAGTGTCTTTGTTGCCTTGTCTTTAAAATAAGATCTATTTACTTTAGAGGCATTTTTTCCCTTGTTAAGCATGTCTCACTAAAGTGTAGTAGATTTATGCTTAAACTAGCATCACACAGTTCCTGCAGATTTGTCAGCTGCACATCCATGATGCAAATCTCCCGTTCCACCACAACCCCAAAGGTGTATTGGATTTAGATCTGGTGACTGTGGAGGCCATTTGAGTATAGTGTATAGTATATAACTCATTGTCATGTTCAAGAAACCAGTTTGAGATTATTTGAGCTTTGAGACGCGTTATCCTGCTGGAAGTAACCATCAGAAGATGGGAACACTGTGTGTCATAAAGGAATGGACATGGTCAGCAACAATACTCAAGTAAAGGCTGTGGAATTTAAACAATGCTCAATTGGTACTAAGGGGCCCAAAGTGTGCCAAGAAAATATCACCAAACCATTACACCACCGGTCTGAACCATTGATACAAGGCAGGATGGATCCATGCTTTCATTATGTTTATGCCAAATTCTGACCCAACCATCTGAATGTCACAGCAGAAATCGAGACACATCAGACCAGGCAAAGTTTTTCCAATACTTCAGTTATAACGAGTGGTTATTTGAGTTACTGTTGCCTTTCTATCAGCTCGAACCAGTTTGGCCATTCTCCTCTGACCTCTGGCATCAACAAGGCATTTTCGCCCACAGAACTGCCGCACACTGAATATTTTCTCTCTTTCAGACCATTCTCTATAAACCCTATGATTGTTGTGCTTGAAAATCCCAGTAGATCAGCAGTTTCTGAAATACTCAGACCAGCCCGTCTGTCACCAACAACCATGCCACATCCAAAAGTCTTTCCTCTTCATTCTGATGCTCAGTTTGAATTTCAGTACATCTTCTTGACCAGGTCTACATGCCTAAATGCATTGAGTTGCTGCCATGTGATTGGCTGATTAGATATTTGCATTAACGAGCAGGTGTACCTAATAAAGTGGCCAGTGAGTGTATATTATATATTAAGATATACTGTATTGCACATATCTTAATGTCTTAATATCTTTATTTGCTTCAAACAAAAATGTTTTGTTGTTGGGCTTTCCTTACTAGAAAACGATACCAAAATTCTGATTGAGAAAAACAGTTTTTGCAGGTTAGTTGTAGAGCAGAGGATCATACATAATGCATCATTAACAGAGAAGCAATCTGAATGTATACTTGGATGCAGATGTTGATTGCAGGCCTCTATATGATATATCACAGTCCTCTTCTATTAAACTGTCCAAATCAAATGTCTTTGCTGTGACATGCATGGTCTGAAATCAGTGTTTGGGAATGCTCTCTTCATGGACTGTGTGTGTGTGGGTGGATGCGCACATGCATATGTGTGGGCTCCATCTGTCTAGTAACTGAACTCCACATCTGGCATTGTCAAAACTCAGAAAAGCATAACAAGACAAAAAAAGAATAGCTGCCTCCTTTCAGATTCACCAGGTAAATACGGTTTCACCAAGCAGACATCAGGTCATGTTTTATTCAATGCCAAGGGCCTATTAACCCTATAAAACAGAAATGCACATTCCAACATTTCCAGAAACTGCAAATGTTTACTTGTGGTTTGTTATTTTCTGTGTTTGTGAAAAACAATGCTGTCCAAAGATTAATGATGTTCTTTTTTAGATGGATAACTATTGATAGTAGTATTTTTAGGGCAAGTTTTAGGGAAAGACCACCATTTAAGGCTTCAGACAGCATGTAATTACCAATTCCAACTCCCAAATGAATTCAATAGAGTTTTCCATTAACATGTGATGTGATACTCAAATAAGCATAACATACACACAAATTATTATTATATATTTTTTTGGTCACAGTGCATTTTGAGATTGACGCATTTACGAGAAATACAGTGGGTACGGAAAGTATTCAGACCCCCTTAAATTTTTCACTCTTTATTATATTGCAGCCATTTGCTAAAATCATTTAAGTTCATTTTTTTTTCCTCATTAATGTACACACAGCACCCCATATTGACAGAAAAACACAGAATTGTTGACATTTTTGCAGATTTATTAAAAAAGAAAAACTGAAATATCACATGGTCCTAAGTATTCAGAGCCTTTGCTCAGTATTTAGTAGAAGCACCCTTTTGATCTAATACAGCCATGAGTCTTTTTGGGAAAGATGCAACAAGTTTTTCACACCTGGATTTGGGATCCTCTGCCATTCCTCCTTTCAGATCCTCTCCAGTTCTGTCAGGTTGGATGGTAAACGTTGGTGGACAGCCATTTTTAGGTCTCTCCAGAGATGCTCAATTGGGTTTAAGTCAGGGCTCTGGCTGGGCCATTCAAGAACAGTCACGGAGTTGTTGTGAAGCCACTCCTTCGTTATTTTAGCTGTGTGCTTAGGGTCATTGTCTTGTTGGAAGGTAAACCTTCGGCCCAGTCTGAGGTCCTGAGCACTCTGGAGAAGGTTTTCGTCCAGGATATCCCTGTACTTGGCCGCATTCATCTTTCCCTCGATTGCAACCAGTCGTCCTGTCCCTGCAGCTGAAAAACACCCCCACAGCATGATGCTGCCACCACCATGCTTCACTGTTGGGACTGTATTGGACAGGTGATGAGCAGTGCCTGGTTTTCTCCACACATACCGCTTAGAATTAAGGCCAAAAAGTTCTATCTTGGTCTCATCAGACCAGAGAATCTTATTTCTCACCATCTTGGAGTCCTTCAGGTGTTTTTTAGCAAACTCCATGCGGGCTTTCATGTGTCTTGCACTGAGGAGAGGCTTCCGTCGGGCCACTCTGCCATAAAGCCCCGACTGGTGGAGGGCTGCAGTGATGGTTGACTTTCTACAACTTTCTCCCATCTCCCGACTGCATCTCTGGAGCTCAGCCACAGTGATCTTTGGGTTCTTCTTTACCTCTCTCACCAAGGCTCTTCTCCCCCGATAGCTCAGTTTGGCCGGACGGCCAGCTCTAGGAAGGGTTCTGGTCGTCCCAAACGTCTTCCATTTAAGGATTATGGAGGCCACTGTGCTCTTAGGAACCTTAAGTGCAGCAGAAATTTTTTTGTAACCTTGGCCAGATCTGTGCCTTGCCACAATTCTGTCTCTGAGCTCTTCAGGCAGTTCCTTTGACCTCATGATTCTCATTTGCTCTGACATGCACTGTGAGCTGTAAGGTCTTATATAGACAGGTGTGTGGCTTTCCTAATCAAGTCCAATCAGTATAATCAAACACAGCTGGACTCAAATGAAGGTGTAGAACCATCTCAAGGATGATCAGAAGAAATGGACAGCACCTGAGTTAAATATATGAGTGTCACAGCAAAGGGTCTGAATACTTAGGACCATGTGATATTTCAGTTTTTCTTTTTTAATAAATCTGCAAAAATGTCAACAATTCTGTGTTTTTCTGTCAATATGGGGTGCTGTGTGTACATTAATGAGGAAAAAAATGAACTTAAATGATTTTAGCAAATGGCTGCAATATAACAAAGAGTGAAAAATGTAAGGTGGTCTGAATACTTTCCGTACCCACTGTACATGATGCTGTCTGATGTTTCCCGAAATAAGATCATTTTGTCTCTCAGATTGTCACTGTTTATTTTATTTTTTATTTTTTTGTGACTAAGTAGCTCCGCACACATTTAAATCTCATTGGTCCATATCTTAATCATCACAATTTCTTTATTAATGGTAATTCAAAAGGATCTCTTTTTTTTATTCTTGCAAGCAAAAAAAATTATTCATAATTATTCACATATATATGGGGTGACTGACAACAAGTGCACATATGACCTGACTAGCCACTCCCTCCAGCCTGATTATGAGAGCGCGAGAGGAATAATTGCGATCAGGAGTGAATGTTCTGCTGGCTCTTCCCACGCTAAATCATAAAGTTAATCAAATTTGAGCCGTAAATGGGCCGGATCAAACCTGCAGATAAAAATAAATTTGTAGAGCAGTGGGGGACTCCTCTCAGCTTTAACTATGCATAGGAAACAAGAGATGGCTGCTTAATCTTTCATGAAGTACAGTCTCAGACCTCACCTTTGACCTCAGCTTTTCACACTTTCAAGGGCACGACTGAAATTATGGGAAACAAGAGACATCCATCCAGACAGTGAGGGCTTTGTTCAGGGGCTACGGAGCGGTGCAGCCCAAAGATTCATAGCAAAGTGGAAGAGCAGTAATAAAGACTGTTCAAAACCTGAAAATGGCTCCTCCGCAGGCTGTATATGAAGGTAGACATCAATTGATGTCTGAATCCAGTATTCAAGAAACACTGCTGTAATCTCCATAAATATTCAGATTAGTGGTCAGTTAGGTGTCTTTGCAATGGCTTATTCTTAAATAATTTAATTTTTTCTTGGTTATGTCTTGCAAGTCTGTCTAAAACAGTCTTTGGAGGACGTGCCTTTATAGAAAACACTGTCTGAAGTCACTGACTGACTGGGCAGTGGAGCAGCTGCCTTCAGTTTCACAGCCAATCTGAATGTGTTTTCATCTAAAGCGCACTGTATGTCTCACTGTTCCAGTAGTTACACCAGGAAAGGCAACTGTTCACCTATCTTGTCAAAACTGTAGAAATCTTTGCAAAACATGAAAAAGACCGCTGGGAAAAGTTGTAGAGCATTGTTACCTCCATACTTTTGGTTTTTCAACAGTATCTTGAACCATCATAATTCATTTGTATTGGACTTGTATGAGGTAAGCAATTCTCTTTCAGATATAGATAAATAATAATAATAATAACATTGTGCCTTTTATTCACTAAATTGTACAATACAGTTTTTTCTTCAACTGGTTTGACATATTTCTAAACTATGTTCAGTACTGCCAAAATTATTCACACAGACAAACATATTTTAATTTTGTTATGCAGCACCACAAAATGTTCACCACATTGCTCTCAACTAAAATTCCTAAATTCAAACTGATTGTTTATTGAGTCTTTTTAGCTTGACGCAGTGAACGCAGTGCAGAGCTTCCGGGTTCTACGTCAGAACGCTGACTCACTATTGGCCGGCTCCTGCGTCAGCATCACTCGCATGCGTTGTGGTGCTCACGTGAACAGTGGCGGCCAATAATGAGCCAGCGTTCAGATGTAAACACGGAAGCACTGCACTGTGTTCACTGTGTTCACTGTGTTCACTGCGTCAACTGCGTAGGAGACTGACAGGAAAGAGAAAAATAGTTGAATAAAATCATCGTTTTTGTTTTGTTTTTGCACACAAAAAGTATTCGCATTGCTTCATAACATTAAGGTTGAACCATTGTAGTCACACAGACTATTTTAATGATGTCTTTATTACTTCTCTGGACCTTGAATGTGGTAATTTCATTGCATTCTATGGAAGATAGAAAACCTCTCGGATTTCATCAAAAATATCTTTATTTGTGTTCCGAAGATGAAGTATTGCGGGTGTGGAACGGCATGAGGGTGAGTAATTAACGACAGAATTTCATTTTTTGGGTGAACTAACCCTGAACAAATAGCATAATTGTTTGAGTTTAATTTAGTTAGGGAAAAGACAACGAGCAGGAGATAGTAGCAGTCAAGTTTCTGTCTACACAATACACATTTCCTTTTTAATTAAGAACCTCCTCCCCACACACACTTAAAACATGCATACGGATATTAAATGACATTTGAGTTCTTTTCATCTCAAAATTTTTTATCAAATATTAAGAGGAATATTTCAGATGAGCTATTGTGTGCAAAGCAGAATTGCTTCATTTAACTATTTTATTGTAATTCAAAGTGGGAATTATCAAAGAAGAAGTATCAGTTAATACAATTAATAATAAAACGTTGGCAGCATTTATAATTCATTCCCCCAGCTAAAAAGAAAACCACAAACTACTAACAGAGCAGCTTAACTAGGATATATTCAACAAACTCTAATTAGAAATGCTTATTGATGTTGAGTTGAGAGAAAGATGTGTGTGGCAAGCAAAGATATGGATGAGGGAGAGAGAAAAAAACATGGCTTAGAACAAAATACTATTGTTTTGTTTTCTTCAGTACAGGTTGTCTCTCAAAGAAAAGCATACTGTACCATTGCCAAGCATTAAGGATAATGAAGCTTCATGTAGTGAACAAAGGCACCTGATTGAAAATTTAGATAGGAGGAAACACCAAAGTATGAATCATTGCATTCTTTTTTTATCTGTTGAAAAGTCAACATGAAATTAAAATCATGAAATGTTTGCTTTCTTACTGCATATATATAATATATAAGTTGTGAGGTGGGGCCTCCACGGATCTGACTTGTTTGTTCAGCACATCCCACAGATGCTCGATTGGATTGAGATCTGGGGAATTTGGAGGCCAACTCAACATTTCAAACTCGTTGTTGTGCTCCTCAACCCATTCCTGAACCATTTTTGCTTTGTGGCAGGGCGCATTATCCTGCTGAAAGAGGCCACGGCCACCAGGGAATACCGTTTCCATGAAAGGATGTACATGGTCTGTAACAATGCTCAGGTAGGTGGTACGTGTCAAAGTAACATCCACATGGATGGCAGGACCCAAGGTTTCCCAACAGAACATTGCCCAAAGCATCACACTGCCTCCGCAGGCTTGCCTTCTTCCCATAGTGTATCCTGGTGCCATGTGTTCCCCTGGTAAGTGACGCACACGCACCGGGCCATCCATGCGATGTAAAAGAAAACATGATTCATCAGATCAGGCCACCTTCTTCCATTGCTCCGTGGTCCAGTTCTGATGCTCACGTGCCCACTGCAGCCCCATATGCAACAAACCGCGATGCACTGTGTATTCTAACATCTTTCTATCAGAACCAGCATTAAAGGGTTAGTTCACCCAAAAATGAAAATTATGTAATTAATTACTTACCCTCATGACGTTCTACACGCGTAAGACCTTCGTTCATCTTCGGAACACAAATTAAGATATTTTTGATGAAATCCAATGGCTCGGTGAGACCTCTATTAAGAGCGAAGCCACTGAACCTCTTAAGATCCATAAAGGTATACTAAAAACATATTTAAAACAGTTCATGTGAGTACAGTGGTTCTACCGTGATATTATAAAGCGACGAAAACACTTTTTGTAAGCCTAAAAAAATAATGACGTTTCAACAATATCTAGTGATGGCCGATTTCAAAACACTGCTTTGGAGCTTTACAAATCGAATCAGTGGTTCAGCGCACCAAAGCCACGTGATTTCAGCAGTTTAGCCGTTTGATAGGAGATCCGAATCACTAATTCGAAACAAAAGATTTGTAAAGCTCAGAAGCAGTGTTTTGAAATCGGCCATCACGAGATATTGTTGAAAAGTCATTATTTTGTTTTTTTGGTGCACAAAAAGTATTCTTGTCGCTTTGTAATATTAACCAATATTGAACTAACCCTTTAACTTCTTGAGCAATTAGAGCTACAGTAGCTCATCTTTTAGATGGGACCATACGGGCCAGCCTTCACTCCCCACATGCATCAATGAGCCATGACCTTGTCACTGCCCATGACCCTGTATATATATATATACATACATACTTATAATATTGCCAGCAGTTTTTCATTTTAAGTGTAAACTCAAATCCTAACCTTTCAAGATCTGCCCAGCACATTCTTCAGCCATGTTGATTGTGTTTGCAGAGGAAAAGCAAAGATATTTATTGCCTTGTTAGTTGTTTTTCTTTTTTCCTGCAGTCTCGATAGAGTTGAAGACCCCCAAGAGACATAAAACACACTGGAACTAACAACTGCCATGGAACCATATTGATTAACAGCTTTGACAGCTTACCAATCTGACCGCGCGTTGGAAATAAGGATCTCAGGACTGCTGCAGGTGTATGAATCACAGTTTCATGGTCAGAGACGACTCGGGACAGATAAACTCACCTAACGGATTACTGGACCGGATCTGCCTGGAGAGACGCCGCGGGCGAATTACAACCATCCAGTGCAAACTGCATCATCTGCAGAGAAGGTGACACAGAAATTGCCTAGGTATCAGCCAAAATGTTAAATCTATTAAATAACTTTCTATTTGCTGAAATGCTGAGCCCCACAAATATCCTTTCATTGGCACTGCCTGTGAGAGGGTGATTACGGTCACACCCCATAGAAAAAATATAATAAAACCCCTTGGAAAACTTTCTGGAATCTTGAATCTTTCAAGAAAACAAGCTCAGTATAATGTGTAATGTGGTAATGGGTGTCAGTGGTGTCAATAATTCTGGCATATATTTGTATATATGTTTTTGTGCAATTATACAATTATTTCACATTAATAAAACATCATTTGCAGTGAAAATAAGATCATTAAGAAACTTCAGACTAAAGTTAGAGGTCCATTTTAACTTAAAAAATTCACCTTTATCTACTTTTATCACCCTTTATCTACTTTTTATCACCCTTTAGCTACTTTTTGTCACATGTCTCATAATGTCTCATGTGCAGGTGAATATTATGGCTGAACAATGACTTAAATTTTTAAACATTTAACTTGCAAATCTGAAACTGGACATTGTATTTTGACAGTTCTGAAAGAAAAATGATTCAAAAGAAGGAAAAAAATGCTTTTCAAAAAGCAGCAAAAGTATCAAAGCATGTGCTAATGTCATCCAGGGTAGAGCAGACAAAATAAAGCCAGCATTTCTTTTCCTTCATTATTCACAATGACAGGAGGACGGCAATTATGCACTAAGCAGAGAATGATTTGAGCGGTAGGGTGGATGTATTTAAACTCAACTGCTTGCTAAATGATCCATTTGAAGTTTGCAGTTCAGGGTCCTAAAAGCAGTACGAGTTCCCAGAATTCGCTTTCTTCAGAATCACCTGCTGGTCTGTAGTTCCTCTGTAGATCTGCTGCAATCTACAGAAGGACTCTTCACATCCTTGTCCTCAAAGCCCCTTGAAGTCTGCAACAGTTTATGGCTCAGCATGGACTTCAAATATGAGCTTGTTCTTTCTGTAGCACCTCTGAAACAAGAGCACTTTTCTCCAGCACCTAGTGGGAGAAAGACACAACTGCACTCTCACACCCCCATCTCTAATCACAAAACTCCCTCAACAGGATTCCAGCAAATGAGATAAAGACGAGAATTGAGAGGGAAATTGAGCCGTATAGTGAGTCTAGGCTCCAGACAATTACTGATGGAGGTGTATCGGGTCTGCAGTCTGGACTTTGGATGAAAAGGTGGTGAGTCTAGGAGCACGGACTGTATTGATTTTGGTTCAGCACCAGGTAATGTTTGCAATACAAAACAGGTTGCACTGCTTTGTTATTCCCATAGAAGATGAAGGTTACCTTGGATACTTGTCACCTAGTTGATGCACTTTATCCAAAGCAACTTACTACAATAATCAGCATGGACTGTCACTATGGAGCAATTTATGATTATGTCTTCTACTAAAGGGCATGATGAAAGGGCAGAAGGTTGTCCAGGTTATCGCTGCTGGGTTTCAGACCTGCTAAAGTTTTTATATTTTCATAGTACATTTATTAATGCATTTTTTTTAAATTAAAAAATATACTTTTCATTGTATGTTTCTTTAAACCTGAATATTTTTTTCCAACAAGAAACAATATTAGACGTGCAATGCAATGGATATAATGTTGTATCTTGTTTGGTTTGCTAGTGTTATTATAGTGTTATAAATATGTTATATATTACTTTTTTGGTCAAATTTTTCCATTGATACTGTATGCAAAATGTATACATTTAATTTATATATTATATTTATTTATATTATATTATATTATATTATATTATATTATATTATATTATATTATATTATATTATATTATATTATATTATATTATCTATCTATCTATCTATCTATCTATATATATATATATGAGA
>RJVU01015592.1:3736949-3756658 GCA_003731715.1 Anabarilius grahami | reverse complement strand
AAAAATATAACCGCATTTTATAATGTGATGACTGTCCCTTTAACATCGCTTTGCTTTGAATACATGTGCGGTCCTTTGCGTGAAGTGCATCAAGACGCGCTGCGTCTTAGCAAGCAAATCACAGTATCGGTATCTGGACAACACGGACAGACCGAGTGGCTCTGCCTGTGTGCGTACCCTCATAGGGCTCGTTCACACAGAACGCGTTTTTGCCGAGACGCGGGCAGTGGAATGGGGGAAACCGCAAGGTCTCGAGACGCATTTTAAAACTTTTTTTTAACTGATTTTAACTTAGCTGAACTGATTCATGGCTTTAGAACGCCACGTCATGCGCGAGATGCTGCAAAAGACGCGAGCGCAACGGTTATGTGTCATAGAAAAACAATGAAAAAGTAGCGCATTGGAATGTAAAAATGCGTTCTGTGTGAATAGCCTCAAAGAAAACAATGTGTTCGAATTTTAAAGACGTGGTGCGGCGCTGCGCTTCTCGACCGATGTGCGACCCTTCACTCACTGAACCCTGCAGTCGTCAGTAGTCCAATAAAAATCATACAAAAATACAGTTTCTGAAAACGTTCAATGAGGTACTGTACTTAAAATGTTGAAATGTTGAAATTAACAATGAACAATACTTTTATTAACCTTACAGATGGAATCTTATTATAAATTGTTACCATTTCATATAAATCCAAACAGTCATGCTTAAAGATGACCATCTTTAAATATCTACACAAAGGCCATAGCATTGATAGGCCTAGACACATATTATATGTATGTATACATTATTTGCTTCCATTTTACCCTTGATTTGCTTATATTTTAGAACACTGATTTGTATTGTATTACAGTGATGATAAAAGAGAACTGAAATCAAATGCATTTCTGATTTGTTGATATATGTCTGCTTCATGACGATACAGTTTGCTTTCTCATGACACTAGTTTTAATAATGCAACTTTGCTGCATAACGAATCGATAAAAGCAACCAGCTGGATATAAACTAATGCAAATAGATGGTAACAATCATGACATTAAACATTTGGGTCGAACTTGTGTGTTTTTGTCACATTGTTTTAAAGATCAAAGTGAAGGATAAAAAGTAATTTTTGACTTAAAGAATGAATTGATTCTGAACTGCCGAAACGAGTCTTCAACAATTCCAGTCTCACTTCCTGTTACAAACCTACATAGCAATGTAAAAATTTGCATAATGGCAGCCGGCTGCAACATCTATTTTGACCCGCCTTCAAACACTGAGACTGGAAGAGTTTGGTTTGTGTTGTTGACATGTTGACATGACATCTTTACGGTGTGAAAGCAAATCCACTTTGCATGCACTTCCAAAAGACAAGGACTCGCGCTGGAATTGATACGGTAAAACTGACGCCTTTGTTACTGTTCGGGGGCCGTATTCACAAAACATCTTAAGGCTAAAAGTAGCTCCTAACTTGCCGATTTAAGAGAAACTCTTAGCTAAGAACTTTTACTGCTATTTAGGAGAACTCTTAGTGGTAAGATAAAATCTTTTGTGAATACGGCCCCAGATCTGAGTCTCATTTCAGAGGCTGCGTCCTCCGGAGCTCGCATTTGAAGGCTGTAACCATAATAAAATTGATGGTAATTCCTCGTGAGGTGCAAAATTTTGTATTTTCTTTCTTACTTTGCAATCCAACAGTTGTTTTTCTTAAATGAGCTGGCCTCAATGACGTATACAGCCTTCAAATGCTACCTCCGGAGGATGCAGCCTTCGAAATGAGTAGCCTGTACAAATGGTTCAGACTATGTGCCGATATGTAGTTCATGCAGTGATATTTATATTTTATAACAGACCTATAGGTTCGGATGTTTTGGTAATGGTATTTATCCATGCAAAATAAAAGGCTGATAACTTTCACTTTGTGATTAAGAAGATTGAGTGAATGTAGGTAATAGTTCTGGTGGATGAAGGGCCCCCTCAAGAGGTAAAGCCCAGGGGCCCCTTGTAGTCTTAATGCGGCCCTGCCTGTACGCTACTGCATTTTGATTCGGCTGGTTGGGCGGAGCTTACTGGGGTGGTTTCTTTCAGTTTTTTTTCAACACTGTGTTCGTTGTCATCCAGTTTAAAATGTTGCAAACACTTTTTTCAGATTTTCTGTCACGCGTTCTCTCCATATTTACGATTCTTTGCAGCTGGATCCTTCACTGGAAACCGAAAATAACTCACTCCCGCTAAACGTTTACTCTTTGAATTCCTGCACTCAGGAACAATACAAGTCGACACCATTATGACTAAAAGTTTGCTAAGAGGTATATCCTACTAAAGCAAGGCAGTATTTGATCTGGTCTGTGGCCTTGGACAGCAACATCCTACCTATTTGGCAAAAGGGAAGACAACAGCCTTTTCCCCTCTGTTTTCTCTAGTCAGGTAACATTGATTTTTTAAAAATATGATTAAAAAAAATCTATTTTTTACTGTACTGTACAGTCAAGTTTTATTAAAAGCCCATTTTGCCAATGGTAAAGTACCCTTTTAAGCTATTGTCATTCTTTTCAGTGCTTCCTTTCTATGCAAATTGGGTTTATTATAGATTTCTCCTTATTCACAGAATATCACTCTGTAATATTTGTCTTGTGCAATAAATATTGCACTATTAACGCCCACTGAAAGTAGGTGGTAAATGTAATTTTAAGAAAGACATTTGTTTGCATGTTGTATTGATTGTGTATATCAATCAGTTATTCATCAAATGATGGAGAAGAATATTAAAAGACACTTTTGGCATTTAAAAGAGCATTTTACAGAGATTCAGGTGCCTAGATTGCAATGGTGGTCAGTCCCAGCATTAATATGTTAGATTGAAGTAGTCCACACAGTAACCTGCCTGAAATTAAATAAACATCAATATCAGCAGGTGCAATTCCTACTGAATTCTTAGTGAATTCCCTGTTGTATGTTAAGGAGATAATCAAGCTTTCTAAGTGGAGCAGGTTCACCAATTTCTCTAGTTTCCCAAAGACAATAATCTGAATTTGTTTCAGTCCACCAGGAGTATCAAAATAGACACATGAAATGCAATTGAAAATCCACTTTCTGAACTCATTAAGACCAATAGATGATTATTTCAACCACTGATGTATGTAACCAGCCTGATGCTAGTCTGATACAATTGGATTTATGGACAAAAACCTGCAGCTCTTTAGGCCTTTTCACAGTGATCTGTTTGCTGGTAGGTACTGGATATATATTTAATCAATTTTGGACCCAAGAGAGCAAACAGAAATTTACAGACCACTAACCCCATTCTCATGGGGATCCTTTTAATTCTATTAGTGTCAATCTGGCTGCTTCAACTAGGGCTTTTATTATTGCCCATATGGGATTACTGGCCTGACCTTAGTCATATATAAAAATATATATTTCTGAGTTAAGATGTTTTTTTTTTTAACGGAAGAGCTTTTTAGAATGAGAAAAATGTCCTTATTTGCTATAGCTCCTTGATTCCATATATGTCTTATTTGGGAGAACTACAGCTGAATTACTCACCATATATAAATAAATAAAGGAATACATATTACTGCACCATATTTCTCTCTTAGTAAATAAACAGTGGTACCTCACAAGAGCCACAATATGTACCCTGGGCTGAAGCATTGAAAAACATAGCACACATTTCAATAAGAGGATCAGGGATTGAAAAAAAATTGTGCAAAACACTGTGAGCCCAATGAAGGGGTTGTGTAGTATGTGACAGGACAATATGAATTGCATCTTATGCATTAAATTATACAGCATTTCTTTACGATACATTCACTGGATCACCTGGGTAGTCTGTCATTTCACTGTTTTGAAAGTGCTATAGAAAGAATTGAATTGGGAATGTTTATGTTGAACAGATAAATTCACATTGTTTCATTGTGGTGGAAAATGAGTTATATAAATGCATGCCTATTTGTTTCCGATCAATTGAAGTGGACTTAGAAAGACAAGATGATGAAAGCCTGAGACCACCATTGAACAAGATTACCATACTTGTTCCCTCAGAATGGCCAAAAAAGAAAAAGAAAAAAAAAGGTAAACAGGTACACCTCATTTTGGGGTCAGTAAGTTGTTGTTTTTTCAACAAAATATTTTTTTTTATAATTGATCAAAAGTGACAATGTTACAAAATATTTATATTTCAAATACTGCTCTTTTAAAGTTTATCAAAAAATCCTGAATAAAATGCATCACAGTTTCCACAAAAATGTGAAGACACTGTTTTCAACATTGATGATAATAAGAAATGTTTCTTGAGCAGCAAATTTAAAAAAAATAAAACCATCTCGAGATTAAAGTTGTTAAATTTTGAGAAAAAACTCGTTAAATTTCGAGAAAAAAGACGAAATAAAATGTTGAGAATAAAGTCATTAAATTACGAGAAAAAACTCATTAAATTTAAAGAAAAAAGTCGAGATAAAATGTTGAGAATAAACTCGTTAAATTACGAGAAAAAAACTCATTAAATTTCGAGAAAAAAGTCGAGATAAAATGTTGAGAATAAAGTAATTAAATTACGATAAAAAAGTCATTGAAATTACGAGAACAAACTCGTTAAATTATGAGAAAAATGTCGTTACATTTCGAGAAAAAAGTCGAGATAAAATGTTGAGAATAAACTCATAATTTAATGAGTTTATTCTCAACATTTTATCTCGACTTTTTTCTCAAAATTTTACGAGTTTTTTTCTCGTAATTTAACGAGTTTATTCTCAATATTTTATCTCGACTTTTTTCTCGAAATTTAACATTTTTCTCATAACTGAACGAATTTGTTCTCGTAATTTAACGACTTTTTTCTCTTAATTTAATGACTTTATTTTTCAACATTTTATCTCGACTTTTTTCTTGAAATTTAACGAGTTTTTTTCTTGAAATTTAATGACTTTATTCTAAACATTATTGCTTGGCCCTAATCCTCTTCCGTACTGAAGACTGGAGTAATGATTCTGAAAATTCACCTTTGACATCACAGGAATAAATATGTTTTAAAATATATTAAAATGGAAAACAGTTGTTTTAAATCATAATAATATTTCACAATATTACTGTTTTTACTGTATTTTTTTATAAAATTTTAATTTTCTTACTGACTTCATAGTACTGTAATTGTAGCCTAATTTATAATAAATGTGAAATATAGATTTATTTCTCAAAATTGTGACTTAATTTCTCAGTTTTTGACATAACCTCTCATCTATTTTTCTCTTAATGTGACTTTATTTTTTATTTTATTTTATTTTTTACTCTTGACGCAGAAATAAGCTTCCATAGAAAAGCAGCAGATTGGTGACAGAACAGCCTGAACAATATTAATCAGGTGATATTCATGCTAAATGGAAAGTCTTTCACTCTGAATTTGTCAGAGTACAGAGGTCAGACTGACCATAATCATAATTCTTGACACACAGACTCATTTAATTCCTATGTGTTCCCAAGCCATGTGCATGATTTCAAGCCACCCAATTCTGTTTCCTGTCTAGACATCACTCTAAGAAAAATCTCCCATAAAGATCAGGGAAATCAAGGATGATAGTCCTGCATCTTGTCATTGGCGCCAAGGGAGAGGTACATCCCACAGCGGCTGTTTGTTCCTGTCTAGCTTCTGATTAGTGGGATTAGGTCCTGCCACCAATGAGTATTCTGTGATCTGGATGGAGTTTGGCAGCCACTCAGAGCAGTTTATGGGCATTAACACAACGGCAGTGCCATCTATCCAACAGGTTGTGTAACTAGAAATGTTGTTTATCGATTGTTTGGTCAAGCAACATCTGGAATTAGGCCTGTTTCACACGTGCTTTGTCTGTGGCGTGTATTTATTTGAACAGATTGCTGCGTGCACACATGTCCCAAAAACACAGCTGACAGTAGAATATCTCCAATGAGCCTATTTTTGCTGTGCACTATAAACCAACATAATATTTTGCAATAAAGGCTTGTATGAAGAAACACAAACTAATATAGCAAACTACACATGTACTGTGTGAAAAAAAAATATGTCTGGCGGCTGACAGGCACACAAACGACACTATTTATTCAGTAAATCTCTCTAAATTTAAGCAGTTTAAAGCTATGCTATAGTGTTTAGATTGCATTCTGTGTATATTCATTAGCATTTAGATGTAAATGTCTATAAAGCAAGCCTGTTGTTATGCTACTAATGCTGACATGCCACAGATGCAGGATAATACCTGGCATAATATGCACAAATAAGAGTAAAGCAGACCACTTGGGCATCCTATGTGGGCGAGTGGACCTTTTGTTTGATTTGCACTGGAAAGTGCTAAAAAGTGTGTTATTCTGCTTTATAAGTTTTTTCACATTCTTTTTTGTTTCTGTAAAAAAAAAAAACTGAGGTAAATGTTAATGGACAAGAGCACTAAAGCCTGAGAGGGATTTAATTGCCATGTTCAGAGGCCTTAGCATCTTTGTTTTGCCCCAGTGAGTGCAATCTCCGAACTGTGAACTTTTTTAAAAGCCTTCCTCAGAAGAAACAGCAGTAGGACATTGTCAACAGTAAAGAAAATAAATAATTAGAAAGTTTCTGGCATTATTTTTGTAAAAATTTTTTTTTTTTTTTTAGAATCTCAGGTATGCATGCAAACTTAAAGGTATAACTTTTTTTTTTTTTTCAAAATTAGTACATCGATCCTTCCAAAATGTATTTCTATTACTATTATTATTATTATTGTCTTGCCCTGATTTACTATGTCAGGATGGTTTTTACTGAAAAAAAAGTATACATACTTCACTCATCAGTGCGTGTCTCGTCATATCCGTAAATAGAGAAAAGTTGCTCCGGCTTTGACGCATGTATGGCGTGGGAGTGGCGTAGGTCAATTTTCTCAATGAGCGATGGAGCACGTTAAATCTCTGAAAAGTCTGCTGGCAACAAGAGAATGCTTCAGAGCTTGTAATAAAACGAGAATCAACGTTGGCTTGGCTTTTCGGAGATTGCGAGAAATGTTGTAAAAGCAACTGTTTTATTGAACAGATAAATTGCCATATGTAGCTCTCTAACAGATTAAAGCATTATCAATTGTGAAGGGTCATTTCATTAGGGTTTGTTGTAGCACTGTGCTGGAATTTGTTTTCAGGAAGTATCGTGGAAGGAATGAAGTATTGTGTCTATTAATGGGTATATAGCTACAGTAATGTCTACTGCAAGTCAGCTTGAGATCTTTTCCATCTAAACTGGTTATATCTCTTTAGCCTGTAGTGAATGTTTTATGAGCAGTAGGATAACCATATTCATCCACACAGTCACGCAGAGCCGAAGCACAACCAAAACAATTGTTCTTTGTTCTTGCGCAAAATACATTCGATTTTGTTTTTTAACCACTAGAGGGCCAAAAGTTACTTAGGCCCCGTCCACACTGAGATATATGTATACGCACAAATTTTTGTCTCGGGTAGGCGTTTTGTCCACACGGATCCGCCGTTTTCGGAAGGTCCCAGAGTGGATAAATCTGAAAACGACGCCCTTTGCGTTTTCGTGTGTACAGCCTATCCGTATATTTTGTGAAACGATGATCTCATCACCCCTTGTGTCGACCCTAGTCAGACACCGCTAACAGCACAAAACAGCGACAACAACAATAATAGCGTACTACATGCTTCTGTTCGTGCTGCAGAAGTTGCCGAGCCTAAAGCTTTATTAAAATAAAGCTTCATTTCGAAACTTTACTAAAGTTTGTATACAGCGCGCAAGGTTTATGCGCATGCTTCAAATCTTATTCTTTGTTTTATCTCTGTGGCAGAATTACAGTACCACATTCTGATCTGGCATGTATACTAAATCGTTTTGAGTCGTTTCAGTAATTTCGTGTGTACGCAGATATTTCTTGAGACGAGGAAAAAAAAAAGATTGGATAGGGTAAGCTCTGGCTTCGTGTGGACGTAGCCTTAGTGTACCTACACGTTTGATAGTTGTGTGTGTGTGTGTGTGTGTGTGCGTGTGTAAGTCAAATTAAAGGGTTAGTTTACCCAAAAATTAAAATTCTGTCATTTATTACTCACCCTCATGTCATTCCACACCCATAAGACCTTCGTTAATCTGCATAGGGAGCAATGACATTTCCTCTCTCAAGGTCCATAAAGGTACTAAAAACATATTTAAATTAGTTCATGTGAGTACAGTGGTTCAATATTAATATTATAAAGCGACGAAAATATTTTTGGTGCGCCAAAAAAAAAAAAATAACGACTTATATAGTGATGGCCGATTTCAAAACACTGCTTCAGGAAGCTTCGGAGCATAATGAATCAGCATGTCGAATCAGCGGTTCGGCGCTCCAAAGTCACGTGATTTCAGCAGTTTGGCGGTTTGACACGCGATCCGAATCATGATTCGATACACTGATTATGCTCCGAAGCTTCCTGAAGCAGTGTTTTGAAATCGGCCATCACTATATAAGTCGTTATTTTGTTTTATTTGGCGCACCAAAAATATTCTCTTCGCTTCATAATATTAATATTGAACCACTGAACTCACATGAACTGATTTAAATATGTTTTTAGTACATTAATGAATCTTGAGAGAGGAAATGTCATTGCTGGCTATGGAGGCCTCACTGAGCCATCGGATTTCAACAAAAATATCTTAATTTGTGTTCCGAAGATTAACGAAGGTCTTACGGGTGTGGAACGGCATGAGGGTGAGTAATAAATTACATTATTTTCATTTTTGGGTGAACTAACCCTTTAAGGCCATGTCCACACTAATACGTTTTTGTTTGAAAACTCATATTTTTCTGTCCGTTTTGACCTTCTGTCCACACTGAGATGGCGTTTTTGTCAAGTAAAACTGAGCTTTTTGGAAACGCTCTCTCCAAAGTGGATAAATTTGAAAACGCCGTTTTTGCGTTGAAGTTTGGATGATGAAAACAGAGGTATTTGAAAACGATGACGCATGTTTAGTCATGTGACGCATATTGTACCCATAGATAGTTAAACCAAGCCTTTTTACTGTAACAGTGTTGCTCAAGATAAATGCTCCTTTGCGTTTTAAACCATGCGAGTTTGAGTGCGACCTGGATGCAACAGCTGAGTGATGTGATTGCTAATAAAATGGTGCTAGAAGAATAGCGTGAGAACTTTATTATATCTGCTCTCTCTGCATCACCTCGTGAGCTTGTAGTATGTTTTACGCATGCACAATATCAGGTGATTTAAGCGTTTTCAGACGTTTCAGTGTGGATGAGCAACTTTTGGAAAACGCTAGTGTGGATGTTGAGCGGTTTTTAAATGAAATGTCTCCGGGTTAATGTAAACGTTGCCTAATTTATCTCCCTGGTATTTTCTTGTATTCTAGAAAAAATAGTGGTAGACCCATAAACACAGCAACCATACTTAGAATAATAAATCTTTTCTGTCTGTCTTTTGATGTAGATTGAGAGGCTTCACGTGGAGATGTTTGCACTACGTGCCAACGCTCAGTACCTGCAGCAACATTCCATCTGCTGTTTTCCAAACTTCTAGCAGACAGGTTTTTCATCTCCAGATCCCTTCGATCGCACTTTACACTTTTCACCTCATTACTATTGCATTTATTTATCCATTTCATTTGTTAATTAGTCTCGAACTTTTAATGAGAAATCCAAGCAAACATTGATTCACAGTCCTCTTGCGATTAAGCGGAAATGTGCTAGTTCTGGGAGAGATTCTCTGAAGTAGCAATGCAGCATTATATTTCATTTTACTTATAGTGATACAGCTAGGAGTCTTTGAACAAAATAAAGTTACTTTGAAGGTTCTTTGAGCACTTTAGGGTCCACATAGAGCCTTTTAAAAGTTTCTGAAGCTAAACTTGTAGAGCACAACACAAGCAATGGCATCATATGTACTTGCTCTTTAAAAGAGCAGTATTATTATTATTATTTTTTTCCTAGAAGTCATTCTCCCAAAACAAATAATCATAGTAAATAATCCTAGAAGCATCAGCAGCCCTAGGCACGTACTAAACAGCAAATTTATTCTCTGTGTATTAAATAGCCATTGCTTTCATGGTTGTCATGGGACTGGAAATAGAGGAGTATTAATAGAACTTTTGCAAAAAAGCAAATATGGTTGATATGAAAACATGCCTCAGCACAAAGGATCATGTGACACTGAAGACTTGATTAATGGCTGCTGGAAATGCAGATTTTCCATCACAGGAATAAATTACAATTTAAAATACATTAAAATAGAAAACAGCTATTTTAAATGGAAATAATATTTCACAATATTACTGTTTTTACTGTATTTTAAATCATATACATGCAGCCCTGGTGAGCATAAGAGACTTCCTTCCTCAAAAACATTAAAACATCTTACCGACCCCAAAATGTTTAATTAGTGTATACTAAAAAGGAATGATACTTTTATTAGCATTGTTTAGAATAGTGAGGCTTAGTTTTAAGGTTGAAATAACTGGAAGATGAGAAGATGCCATCACAAAAGCAGTGTCTAGCGCTTTAGTTAAAGTAAACACAAGAGGAGACTCCATATGCCAGCTGCACACTCTCAATAGAAAAATAACGCACACTCAGCAGTGTTGACTCAATAAACGTGTACATAGAAACCGTCCAGGATCTTAGTCAGCAAAAACGGTTCCACTGTCAACATATTGACTTCAACAAACTTCTCCATTCTAGCAAAGACAATGAAGTAATTCATTTTATTGACACACCCTGTAAACACATTCACTTTTCTGATTAGCCAATTAAATTATATTATTTCCTGTAATTAGATGAGTAATAGACTTGCTATCTCTAATGTTGTGTGAGCAATATGTAGTTAAGAAATCAATTAGTGTGTGCTGCTCACTCACTACACACAATGCTTTTAAGTATAATTAGGAATAATGTATATCAGCCAAATTAGTATGTATCATTCGTAGCAAAAACAATGAGGCGAGTATGTGTTTTACAACTAAATGTTACCCCAGTGGGGTATTTATTAAAGACTTTACAGGGAAAAGCAATTGTGTGTAGTGACAGTGCTCTTGTGGGTGCAATGTAAGTCTGCACAGGAAGTAAAAGTGATGCTAACGTGTTCCCGAAATAGGTGGGACAGCAGCGGGCCGCCGAGGGACCCCGTCGGGTCTGCATCTGGAATTGTGGAGAGGAATGAGTTATTAGTATAACAACATCCTTATTTTGTTGCCCTGGGCGACACTAACATTGACAGCTTCCTCTCATGCGCTACTGTGTACTTGGATTAGCATGGGTTTTTGGCTTCCTTTTTATTTTAGATTGAATCCATGCAGAATGGGAGCTGTAGCTATTCATTAAAATCACTCCTCGTGACCTACTGGGCTATGAAGACAGCAACCTGAAATCTATAGTACATGTTGTAAAAGAAAATGTTATTGCTCAGGGTAGTAAATTAAGGTATCTGTTATGTTTCATTGAAGTATCAACGTGTGAAGTGTGGATAATTCAAAGGCATTATTGTGGCCAATGGGTAAATCATTGAATAGACATCATTTTAAAAGTGGCTTTAGAAGACAATATATGTATATTTTTATATAATTGAACATAAGTCTATCAGTGACAACACCATTTTCAATTAAAAACAGAAAACTTTTTATGTGATTTCGCCGTTTATTTACACGACATTGGCGTTTTGGGGGCCTGAAAACGCAAACTTTTGAAAACGATACACTCTAAAAAATGCTGGGTTAAAAACAACCCAAGTTGGGTTGAAAATGGACAAACCCAGCGATTGGGTTGTTTTGACCCAGCAGTTGGGTTAAATGTTTGCCCAACCTGCTGGGTAGTTTTATTTAACCCAACAATTGTTTACAAATTACTATATGTCTGGCTTAAAATGAACCCAAAATAGGTTGGAAATTAAAAATCAGACTCATAATTACTAGAGGCAACAATAATAATCAAAAAGATGAGCATTTATTAATAAGCAATTTAATAAATGTTTATTGTTTAAATATTATTCAAAAAAAGTATTAATAAATGTTTGTTTATTAAACATATTAATAAATGTTAATTTCCAACATATTTTGGGTTCATTTTAAGCAAGAAATACAGTAATTTTTAAACAATATTTGGGTTAAATAAAACTACCCAGCAGGTTGGGCAAACATTTAACCCAGCCGCTGGGTTAAAACAACCCAATCGCTGGGTTTGTCCATTTTCAACCCAACTTGGGTTGTTTTTAACCCAGCATTTTTTAGAGTGTACCGTTATCATTTCCGTGTACATTACAAATCCGCGAATTTAGTGTTTCTTTACAAAGTGGCAACACCATCTACTGGCCTGGCACGAATAATACAGCATTTTTAGTCGTTTTTGTGGATCCATGTGAATGGGGAACATTTTGACAACGTTGTCATCTCGACATGAAAAACGCAAAGGAAAAACATGTACCTTAAACTTACCCTAAATTTGAAAATCTAAAAATCTAAGGGTGTTTTTGCTAGTTCGTTGCAATGAGGTTGTTACAGCATCCTAGGTGGTTGCTAGAGTGTTGCTATGTGGTTATGAAGTTCTGGATGATTGTTAGACAATCCAGGGTGGTTGCTAGGGTGTTCTGGGTGATTACTAGAGTGTTGCTAGGGTGTTCTAGGTGGTTTCTATAGCATTCTGGTGGTTGAGAGTTGTGAGTGGTTGCTAGAGTGTTGCTATGTGGTCCCTAGGGTGTTCTAGGTGGTTGCTAGGGTGTTGTGGGTGATTGCTAGAGCATAGCTATGGTTGCTAGGGTGTTGTGGGTGGTTCCTAGGGTGTTGAGGGTGGTTGCTAGAGCATTGTCATGTGGTTGCTAGGGTGTTGTGAGTGGTTGCTAGAGTGTTGCTATGTGGTCCCTAGGGTGTTCTAGGTGGTTGCTAGGGTGTTGTGGGGCAAAGGAAAAACATGTACCTTAAACTTACCCTAAATTTGCTCTCCATGTAATCAGATTTTTTTCCCTCATTCCCTCATTTTCCCTTGTCTATTAATTTATTCTTGTATTAATTTGTGGCTGTCCACTGACATCTAATGCTCTCCTGTGGCTGCTCTCCATCAACATGTGGAACACGGATGTAAACTCTTCCTTTTCCACTTGAGCACCTGACAGTGAGATTGGTGGAGGAAGAGGGGGGGATGTTAGCATCAGCACACCTGTTAGTTTATCATATGGGAAATGAGCCTGAGGCAATTAGTCATAGTAATTAACATCACCTCAAACTAAAGCAGGCAAAAACCAAGTTACATAAGAGGAGACTACAATTAGACCTGCTGTCAAATGTCTACAATTAAAGCAGAATCCTACTTGTGCCACAAAGCTCCGGTTAACAACACTCTAATGTTTTGTTACTGGAGTATTATGACATGATTATCTCAGAGACAAATCCTCAGAGTTTCTATTATTTACCCATGATAGTCACACAGATAATTAGCAATGTATTTGCAATTATAATTGTTTTTCTTGTTCATTGCAGTTCCATTTTGCCTTTTAACTTCTATGATGGGCTCAATAATACATGTCTTTATATCAGATTGATTTTATTATGTGCTGTACACAAATAGATTGTTTGGACAGCAACCATCTAAAAATCTAAGGGTGTTTTTGCTAGTTCGTTGCATTGAGGTTGTTACAGCATCCTAGGTGGTTGCTAGAGTGTTGCTATGTGGTTATGGTGTTCTGGATGGTTGTTAGACAATCCAGGGTGGTTGCTAGGGTGTTCTGGGTGATTACTAGAGTGTTGCTAGGGTTTTCTAGGTTGTTTCTATAGCATTCTGGTGGTTGGGTGTTGTGAGTGGTTGCTAGAGTGTTGGCATGTGGTTGCTAGTGTGTCCTGGGTGATTGCTAGATTATTGTGGGTAGTTGGTAGAGAGTTGCTATGTGGTTGCTAGGGTGTTGTGGGTGGTTGCTAGAGTGTTGCTATGTGGTTGCTAAAGTGATCTGGGTGGTTGCTATGGTGTTCTGGATGATTGTTAGAGTGTTGATAGGGTGGTTGCTAGAGCATTCTGGTGAATGGATGTTGTGAGTGGTTGTCAGAGTGTTGCCATGTGGTTGCTAGGCTGTTGTGGGTGGTTGCTATAGTGTTGCTATGTGGGTGCTAGAGTGTTTTGGGTGTTTGCTAGAGTGTCGCTATGTGGTTGCTAAAGTGTTTTGTGTGATTATTAGAACACTCTGGTTGCTAGGGTTTTGAGGGTGGTTGCTAGAGCATTGTCATGTGGTTGCTAGGGTGTTGTGAGTGGTTGCTAGAGTGTTGCTATGTGGTCCCTAGGGTGTTCTAGGTGGTTGCTAGGGTGTTGTGGGTGATTTCTAGAGCATAGCTATGGTTGCTAGGGTGTTGTGGGTGATTGCTAGAGCATAGCTATGGTTGCTAGGGTGTTGTGGGTGGTTCCTAGGGTGTTGAGGGTGGTTGCTAGAGCATTGTCATGTGGTTGCTAGGGTGTTCTGGGTGGTTGCTAGAGCATTCTGGTGGTTGGGTGTTGTGAGTGGTTGCTAGAGTGTTGCCATGTGGTTGCTAGGGTGTCCTGGGTGATTGCTAGATTGTTGTGGATGGTTGGTAGAGTGTTGCTATGTGGTTGCTAGGGTGTTGTGGGTGGTTGCTAGAGTGTTGCCATGTGGGTGTTAGAGTGTTCTGGGTGATTGCTAGAGTGTTGCTATGTGGTTGCTAAAGAGTTCTGGGTGGTTATTAGAACATTCTGGTTGCTAGGGTGTTGTGAGTGGTTGCTAGGGTGTTGTGGGTGATTGCTAGAGCATAGCTATGGTTGCTAGGGTGTTGTGTGTGGTTGCTAGGACAGTATTTCTTGCGTTCCTACATTTTATTGTTCGTCAGGTGAAAGTCATATGCTGAATCTTTTAGAAAAGCAGTGGCCCATCCCTGCTAACACACACACACAATTGGAGTTATCATTCATAACTCTAACAGAAACATTATAGAAAATGATGCAGAGGGCAAGTTATGCATCATAGTATAATATTTAGCATTAGAGGCTTGTTCAGATTCCCAAGCCTAAATATGACCAAAACTAATGATGCTTGCTTTAGCAACCACTGCTAAACATAAATTTGATAGCCTCTAAAATAAATAAAGGTTGAACAGCTCTGAAAAAGCCTACATTTTGAATTCTTTTTTTCTTCTGTTAAATGTGGAAAAAAATGAGAGTGAAATTATCAATTGCAAATAAAATCATTCAAAAATAAAGTCTTCAACTTGTCAGGCATTGATTCTCACTTTTCCTGCTGGCAGTAAGATGCATTTGGTACAACTCAACCTTTAAATTCAACACAAAGAAAGTGCAATCCCAAAAGACTGGTACATAAATACAGTTTTACGAGGGATATTGAGAGCCACTGCCAGCAGAATGCTCAATAACTCTGTGGTGATAAAGCTTCTACTGAATACAGCTCATCATGGACGGGCTACACACACACATACCGAGCTGTGGTAATTCCCTTTTCACATACAGTCTTTCATAGTCTGAAGCAAATGGCTCCAGCGTTTCTTCAACATGCTAATGTGAACCTCTGTTTCCATACAGTTAGCTGCTGTGAGCTGTGAGCTGCTCTCTGCGCTGTGACACAACCCCTATTTACACGCCATGCTGTTCACAGTCATATCCAGACAGAGGTATTTAGAGCAACTCTGATTCCAGGAGGTCGCAGGTACAGAGCTGTTATGGCTCACAGGTTCTCACAAGTGAAGGCAAATGCTTATATTGGTGGAAAAACGGCCTTGGAGAACAAGATAAGGCTATAGAACTGCCAACAATCTTTAGAAATATAATGAGTAAAATAGCCGAAACGGACTCCAAAATGCCTCGTATTTTTCACCACTGGCTGAAATGGAAAAGACTGAGATTAGACTGAATGCAACAGGAAGATTACAGTTACATAAACCTGAACACTTTAGGCTGCATGAAGGCATACAGTACAAGCTGTTAAAATGGCAGATTTCCCTCTTAAGCCCAAAATATACTTCTTTTTTTACGCGTATGCTAGTGTACGTGCACAGCCTTGCAAAGTATACTTCATTTGACTCATACGCGTATGAGGGCATTCGAAGCATGTGCATTTTTGAGCAATCTCTCGCCAGGAGTAACAACCCATATAAACACCTTTGTATTCTTTAATGCTAGAGTTGTACAAATGAGGGTACTTTCTAACCTCTTCGCACAATAGCCGCTTTTCCACGGTCGGGCTGAACGGTTCTTGGAATGGTAAGGAACGGTTCCAGTTGTGTTTCCACTGGAGCCTGGTATAGCACGGTACGATTGGTCACTTGTCTGTTGCCTGGCTACCAGTTTCTCCTAGCTGGCTAAGCGCTCTATTTGAGTTGCGTAAACACGAATAATAAAATTAAAAGAAATATCTGATCATCCTCTACTACACGGTCATTATTTACATCTCCTATCATCAGTAAACCATTGCGTTACCATGGCAACGACAGATGCTTTTGTATTACATTCCAACGTGCAGACGTTATCAGCCCCACAGTGGAAAATGACACCGGAAATATACCAGCTGGCCCTGATCGGCACAGAATGAAACGATTACACGATGAGAACCTTTCAGCCCAACGGTGGAAAAGCGGCTAATTTCTCGTCTATGTAGGCCTCCATTGTCACTGTAGCTTGCATGCGTTCCGATCTATTCTGTTTATGCAGGTTTTCTTCGACTATCTTGTGAATCGACGCCCCCAGGGCATGGTTGCCACCTTGTGGATAAACTAATTACTGAAAAAAAAAAATGAAATGTGCATATGCGACCTGCACGCACACTGTACGCTGACCCTCGCATACACGTAAAAAGTGAAGTATACACTGTATATTAAAAAAACAGTAAAACAGTAATCTACTGGCAGCAGGGGCGAAAAATACAGAAAAATGCAGTCAAAAAATAGATAAACTGTAAAAATACAGTAATTTCTTAATTAGTTTCTTAATATAATTCTACACAAAATCTCCCTAAATCCTATAAAATCTTGTACTTTTAACATTAATTGTTAGAACACAGTCATTCACCTCTAAAACGCGCTGAAAAAAAAAAAAAAAAGGCAGCTGTGGTTGCCAGAAATTTACCATACAAAATACAATATCAACATTTTAATCTTTTCGGATTTAACTTAAATTCACAATAGAAAACATATTTCATTTACTGATATAATGTTAATTTTCCAATCCAATTAAACACTAACCTGCAACAAATAGTGATGAGGAAAACCACATGATGACTCAAAGCTCATCATAAGCTTTTCCACAAACAAGAAAAGAGTCTACTAATAGAAGGTGCACAGTGTCATTCAGACACTAAACACCATCTTGGTAACACACATGACATTAATAAATAAACTAGTATTTATACGGTGTGTCAACTTATTTAATTTGAATCCAATGAAAAGGAATATTTCTTAACATAAAACTGCAAACGCTGAATGTGTATTAGTAAAATAATCAAAACATAACTTTATGTCCATGGAAGCGGCAATAATAATCCATTTTGGTTAATTTGATGTTACCATTGTGGTGATCAGTGTTTGCTTTAGTTTGGCTCTTGACCCTTGACTTTTAATGTTAGTTTTTCTTTAGCTGCTGTGACTGTATTTTTAAGACACATTTGTTGTAGCAAAAAAACAAAACAAGGAGAAATGTGATCAAGTTATGTTCTGATAACAATATAACCATGATGTAAAGCATAGTTCACTGACTTTGTCATGCGTTTTTTAACAAAAGTATTATATTACTTTTTAATTTTATGTTGCACCACTGTGGTACTATTACAGCAAAAGATAAAGCAGTGCTTGAGCAACTAGTTATGAAAGACTTTTAAACTCATTCACAAAAATAAAATCTTTGAACTGCTGTGCCACTTCGACACACACAGACATCAAGAATCAGCATATGAATCTCAACAATGGTGACAATCAACAAAATAGATAAACAGATTAGCTCTGAACATCACAACACAAGCTACTAAAAAGTCATAACAAAAACAACAGCAAAATCAAAAGCAAATAGTAAGAATTAAGAGAAAATAACAGAACTCAGCAGCATAATTTATTCATGCTGCACTGCATGCTGGGAGTCATGAATGAGTATTGTAGTATGCTGGTACCCAGCAAGCATTGTAGCATGAAGCTTTTTGGCTTCATGGCTTGTGACCATTGTTGAGATTCATATGCTGATTCTTGATGTCTGATTGATGCAGATGTTCAAAACGTTTTGCGTACAAGCTGTTTTTAAACTGATTTTTATTATCTGGTTGTCATGACACTGATGTATTTCTTGTTGTAGAGTCACAGAGATGTCATAATCAAAAACATAACCTATAAATTTAGAGATTAGAAAAACATCAGTGAACCAGGCCATTAGATGACAAACTATTAACAAACAGCCAATGTCATCAGATCGCATTTTCTTTGACTATAACACATATACCTTAAACACACAGTTACATCAGACAAAGAAAAACTGATGTTGAAAAGTCACGGGTCAAGAGCACAACCAAAGCAAACACTGACCACCACAATGGTAATATCAAATAAAACAATAAAACATCAACAGCTAAACCTCTGTTAATTCACAATGAGAACGTCTGTAGATGTTTGACAAAAATAAAGTCAGTCAGATCTTGAAACTTTTCATTCATACTTTCATGTTTAATAGATTACATCCAAGGCTGTGGCTTAATTCAGCTGTAGTTCTTGTGTTTCTCTTCCCTTCACTGATTCTGCTTGTTAACAGCAGGTGTTCATCAGTGTAATTCACTGTCTCTAGTGGACTTTCTTAGTAAACTATTGTAGGATATAGTGAATGAGGGTATAGGGTGTGATTTGGGACACAGCCTCTGAGTGTCGACTTTGAGCGCTGCTAATTCATGTTATACTGCTGAAGGCTACTTTCTCAAACAACTAATATTACCCAGAATGCATTGTGTTGTATGGTATATAACTGTTTATTTAACGAAAAACAAGGAAGAACAAAAAATGAACATACAGTACACAAGAGTATAAACAAGCAAGAGTTTGTTGTTAGTTGCCAGCAGCACACCAGCTCCAGACAAACGACACTCAAAACTGTCCTGTTACTATAGCTAACATTAACAACAGCATATCATAGTTCTATGAAGCATAGCAAAACCAGTGTTACTCACATATGAAACATAAACAACGCAACCTCAGAGTTTGTTTTCAGGCCTTCCTGCTTAAGTCTCTCCAGTACTTGAAAGCTTTTCTAATATTAACATGGGTCCTAAAGCTCTTGCCTGATTATAACCCATTTTTTCCAGTGATATTCCACTCTTTTTTTCTCTCTTTTGTAATCTCTCTCAGCCATTTTTCTTTCTACAGTCTTTCTTCAAATCTCCCTCTTGCTCACTCTCTCTCCTCCCCCATCATGAGTGGACACGCTTCCTACTTCTGATTGGCTACAAGCGTGTTGTGGCGCTCAGTCTGAGAAATCGCTTACTGCACCTTTAAAGCAAAGGTACTCTACTAAGCAGTAAGATATAACAATGTCATACATAGAAACATCAAGAAACATTTCTAATTGTCAATGTTAAAAATGTTAGTATTTTTGTGGAAACCTTGATACATTTTTCAGGATTATTTGATGAATAGAAAGAACAGCATTTATTTGAAATAAACATTTTTGTCTTTATTGTCACTTTTATTCAATTTAATACATCCTTGCTCAATAAAAAATTATTTCTTTGAAAAAAATTACTGACTATTATTATTATTATAATTTTTTTTTTTTCT
>RJVU01015592.1:3716004-3733428 GCA_003731715.1 Anabarilius grahami | reverse complement strand
GTAAAGGGTTCAAATATGCAAAAAAAATCCTTGAAAACTGAAGAATCTGCAGGACATGGAGGATTTTTCTGAAGAACAGAGTTCAGTTTAACTGCTCACAACAAACAAGAGACTCATGAACAACCATCACAAAACACAAAAACAGTCATAGATCATCCAGGTAACCACACACAGTATTAAGAATCAAGGGTTCCCAAACTTTTGAACGGAGATATTTTAATAAATTCAGCTACTTTTTTGTCTTGTGGATTATATGTAAACATCTTTTATGTAAAATATCTTACTCAGGACAGTACTAAATAAAAAATAACATGCATTTTGTATGATCTCTCTTATTTTGTTAAAATTATTCACATTTTCACAGATTCTGCAAGGGGTTCCCAAACTTTTGCATACCACTGTATATTATACAGCATTAGTAAAATTTACCATGTACTGTACCTGATATACAGTGTATCCAAAATAACTGATATCGAATTGAATTCCAAGCTATGATGACAGACTGGCATTAAATGGTGCAAAACAAAAAAACAAAGTCCAAACAGGGTGATACTGTAACATACTGATAAGCCTCATCTTTCCATTATTGTTAATAATAGTTGCAACTTGCACTCTTAAATGTACATTGAAAATTGCTAGCTGATAAAACCTATGATCCAGGCACTATATTCATATAACATTGAAGGCTAAATGTAGATCTTCACTGGCTGAAAAAACAAAAAACTCCCCCGGAACGCGATCGCGGTGCCCCCTCTCGTAGATTTGCCAAGGGACCCCAGAAACCTAAACACGCCCCTCCGTACAATATCAGCCATGTTGTCACTGTCTTGTCACCTACCAACGTCAGTTGCGTCACTTCACTGCAATTCACAAATCCTCTCCCATGGCCTCATGGGATAGTAAAGTGTCCATCAAATGCACACTTCAGAATGTCGCCGAAAGAAATAGGTACTACTCTTGTCACATACTGTTTTTCGCCTACTATATAGGAAGTATGCAATTTCAGATGCTGCAACAGCCTTGACGGAGAGTGAGGAAATGAGGCAACCTGACCTAATCAAGTGATAAAATGGAGTGATGCATTTGATATGACAGTGCTAACCCTGCAGGAGGTGACGTGACCGCAGGTTTGATATCACAATCCATCTTGACTGATGAGGGGAAATCAGGCTAATTGAATTCAGAAATAAATCAGCAGGTTGTTTGAGTGAGGCTGCCATGAAATGAGCTGGCTGAAACCCAACACACGGTTTCTCCAGTGGTTTCAGCATATAAAGTCAGACAAGATTTCTAGTTTGCAAGGATGAAACTGGGTTCTTGGCAATTTTTATGTCCTCTTGACACCAGATTAAAGTGATCCATATACACCAGAACAGATGGCGGGAACCGCTGGCAGATGATAGATCTGGACAGCTCAGGATTGGAGCTGTTGTTGTCCAGCTGTTCTGGTCTTGTGTTTTGCATCAGAGATGCACTGAAGGTCTAATCAGCAGACACTGATTTCCTTCTTTTCCCTCTCAAGCCATGCATGTCTTCTCATGGTGCTCAAGATGTTGAAAATACTATACAACTATAATCAGCACAAGTGTAAAAGCATGAAAGGGAATTTGTTTGGATTATCTTTCATTCGTAATGTGCATGAAAGGGAAACAATCCTGCAAACTCTTATTATGCAGGTTGTTAGAAGTAAAAAAAAGACACTTCCTTTTGTTTTTATTTGTTCATTTATGTACTACGTGTTCTGCACTTTTATCTTTATTATATTTATTTAATGTCTGAATGCCATTAGAATAAAAGCTTGTATTGCTACAGGACAGCGCTGATGCAAATTTTTATGCATGTTAATGTGGAAATTGTTATGTGTGTACATATATCTGTTTTGTTTAATAAAAAATGTGGGGAAAGCATATATTTCATAAGGGCACTGTACTTTTATAACATCTATAACGAAGATGCATGATGGCATCACGGTGATGTTGTTGATGGATACCAGATGCACTTTAATGCACAATCTCATACGCTTGAAAGAAAAGTGTCGGCTGTCATCATAATCTGATGCCAACAAGTATGTGGTTATTTTGTATGCTTTTCAGGTTTGGTGATAAGATTTCTTTTTTCTTCTGTTCTATATTCATATGATTAAAATGAATGTATGTATTTCGTTTTGTCACTCGAGCCCCAGAGCATCTGATTGATTTTAGAAAGGATATAAGAAAAGGGAACATTATCTTGTCAAACACACAGGAAAATCTTTGGTATGTTTGCGTATGGCATTTCTGCTATACATTTTAAATCAGAGTGTTATTATTCTAGACAACTCGAATGCAGTGTTTTCAAAGAAACAATTTGCATATGCATATATTACCAGTTCAACTTTTCCAGCTAGTCAGTATTGTTAACTTCTGGCAACAAAATTTTATTAAAGACCCCCTGTGGTGAAAATCAAGTTTTTAATGTTGTTTAAATGTCTGTGTGGTGTTTTTAATATGCTTTAAGACAAACCATGTGCAAATTCATAAGTCAACACCATTGCAGAGTATTTTCTCTTTAAAACTGCAGTGATCTAAAGACAGTTTCAAAAACATGGTTTGGAATCGCTGGTGTTTCGTACGTCACAAAATACTTTGTAACCAATCTCGTCAACGTGCCAGCAAGCTTTAGCATATCATTAACTATGGCCGATCTGAAGCAGGGGAGTCTCAAGAGAAGGTTATCCTGGTATATTTTTCTGTTGATATGAAAAATTGGATAGATTTAGCAATGTAACGGGTGTATGATATATATACACTCACCTAAAGGATTATAAGGAACACCATACTAATACTGTGTTTGACCCCCTTTCGCCTTCAGAACTGCCTTAATTCTACGTGGCATTGATTCAACAAGGTGCTAAAAGCATTCTTTAGAAATGTTGGCCCATATTGATAGGATAGCATCTTGCAGTTGATGGAGATTTGTGGGATGCACATCCAGGGCACGAAGCTCCCGTTCCACCACATCCCAAAGATGCTCTATTGGGTTGAGATCTGGTGACTGTGGGGGCCATTTTAGTACAGTGAACTCATTGTCATGTTCAAGAAACCAATTTGAAATGATTCGAGCTTTGTGACATGGTGCATTATCCTGCTGGAAGTAGCCATCAGAGGATGGGTACATGGTGGTCATAAAGGGATGGACATGGTCAGAAACAATGCTCAGGTAGGCCGTGGCATTTAAACGATGCCCAATTGGCACTAAGGGGCCTAAAATGTGCCAAGAAAACATCCCCCACACCATTACACTACCACCACCAGCCTGCACAGTGGCAACAAGGCATGATGGATCCATGTTCTCATTCTGTTTATGCCAAATTCTGACTCTACCATCTGAATGTCTCAACAGAAATCGAGACTCATCAGACCAGGCAACATTTTTCCAGTCTTCAACTGTCCAATTTTGGTGAGCTCATGCAAATGAGCCTACCAAAACCCTAACCCTAACCCTAACCCTAACCTAACCTAACCCTAACCTAACCCTAGCCTCTTTTTCCTATTTGTAGTGGAGATGAGTGGTACCCGGTGGGGTCTTCTGCTGTTGTAGCCCATCCGCCTCAAGGTTGTGCGTGTTGTGGCTTCACAAATGCTTTGCTGCATACCCCGGTTGTAACGAGTGGTTATTTCAGTCAAAGTTGCTCTTCTATCAGCTTGAATCAGTCAGCCCATACGAATGGTTTTGTGTAGCATTAGCAACACATTATTAGTTGTTTGATAATGTAGTCAAGCAAAAGGCTAATCATATTAATTTCCGTTATGTGTCCGACGTTGTAAAAAGCGATACCATTGTGCAGCATAAGTTCACCGAGTGGATCTCTGAGCTCGTGCGAGTGAGTGTAGGCGGGGCTAATTTAGCATATTTATAGATCCGCATATACTAAATGAAGCACGGGTGTAGAGTTACATTCAAGCTATTTTAAGGCATGAAGATGTTTTTTTTTTCACAGGAAAAAAAAAAGTTTAAATATGTAATTTTTGTGATCAAAGATTAGTTTTATTACCTTGTCTTGATCTACCTTTAACCTTGGATTTGTTTGCTGGTTTGGGTTGACTCTCTGGTTGATCTTTTGGTTATGTCTGCTGGATTTTTATGTTTTTCACATTCAGTTTGGATTTATTCTCTGCTACTTTCTCTGATCCGATATAGATTGATTGCGAGATTGATACAAAGGTTGTTAAGAGCTGACAGTGGCCTTTCACCTAAAGACATTTTAGGAATGGGAACAGTGTTCAAGCTGGTCCAGATGTATAATTTCATAAATTGCAGACGTTCTTTCATTTGTTATCTCCAATAATAATACACGAAAGTTAAAAGCATTTAATCATGAAATTTTAAAGGAGCTCTTCTATTCTGTTCAATCTTATTCTGTAAGAACCCAAGACAAGATAAACATGAAACAAAGACAAAAAAGAATCAATTAACATCAGTTATGAATGCTTGATCAGATCTAGAGGACAATTAAGTTGAAGGGTAATTAACCCTCTCCCTGGATTGTCAAATCAATATGGGAATGATTCCTTGTACTAAAAGCTTACAGTGTAAGCTGGGTGATCGTATTGACTTCTGAAGCAGCTGGTGGGTGTCAGGGGTTTTTCAGCTCTAATTAACTGTGAAAACTCTATAGCCCTTACTATAGAGTATGCAGCATCTTGTACCTAATTAAACTCATACTATATAATGGCATCTCTTTTTTTTTTTCTTAAAGGTGCAGTACATTTGAAACTGTCCAACAGTTGTCTTGGAGTTTTGTTGACACCTAGCATTGTGGATGTATCGTTGTTGATTTCAATTACACATTTCTCTTGGGGTAAAACATTTAATGAAGTAAAAACCATTTAGTAGTCAACCATTAGGAAAAAGCAAAAATAATTTACCATAAATCTGAGCCAAGGCCATTCATTTCAACTGGTTTACATTTTTGTCCATATATATATCTTAACACATTATTAATTCATCATTTTTATAAGTTGTCTATTTAAGTAATTACATTTATTTCTATGAAATGACAGTAGCCCAGGAATTTCTGTCATGGTTATTTATTAAGTAGACTGCTTCGATAATTATGAATATGTCTTAGATTAGCCCTTGCAATGTCAGTCGGCCTAAAAAGAGACGTCCGAAATCCCAAGTTGGTTGACAAAAGGCCTGAACTGAATTGACTGATCTCCACAAATGAGAACAGTTGAGGATGGCAGTGCAATCCTTCAGTCTCCAAGCTGCAGCTTATGCATTTATTAAAGTGCGGTTGTGTGAACCGTTTCTGTTCATGCATGAATACAAATGTGTCTCTGCTGTCAGGTCAGCAATCTAAACATATCAAGGATACTCTTGCCGGTTTGTTCAACTAATTGGTATTGAACAAGAGACATGTGACATCCACAACTCTTGCTGAATGGGTAGAATTATTGTTATGGATCAATTATTGGATGGTGGATGGAAGTCAACAAGTTCATGTAACACAAACGCTGCAGGTGTGATTCCAAAGAGGGCAGCTTGTGTTTAACCTCATATTGCTCTATAGGGACATACATGCTGAAGTTTGTTTACTGGACCAATAGTTGCTTGGCAAAGTGGGTGAGTAAAGTTAGCATGCTTTCTTAAAGGGATAGTTCACCCAAAAATGAAAATACTGTTACATTTGCTCAATGTCATGTTGGTAACTGAGGCTGTCAGTCTCTAACATTTTGCCTAACATCTCATTTTGTGTTTCACAAAAGAAAAAACTCTTGCAGGTCTGTTCATTTTTGGGTGTACTATCCCTTTAATGCATGTTACTTATTTGGGCATGATTCATTATTCCAAAAGGGGGAAAAAATTTTAGGCCTGGTTTCACAGACAGGGCTTAGCCTAAACCAGGATTAGGCCTTAGTTCAATTAGGGCATTTAAGTAACTGTTATAAACGTGTCTAAGAAAAAAATGTTACTGGTGTGCATCTTGAGACAAAACAATTGCACTGACAAATTTTAAGATCTGTCAGTGCAAGTTTCTTTCAGTTGAAACAGTTCAAACATGCATTTTAGTCTAGGACTAGCTTAAGCCTTGTTTGTGAAACCAGTGGATAATCTTTTTTTCAAAATGTAATTCATAAAATTAAGTCAGTATAGGCTATATGCAGAATGTTTCAATCAGAATAATTCTTATTACGGAAGCAAAATGTGCTGTGAATGCTGTTGCAAGCGGAATTTAAGACTACACTGTAAAATTATTTTCATGATTTGTTATCACATCATTTTTTTGTTTTGTCAAATCAACTTCAATAATTCATGTGTTTCAAATAACATAATATTTTGAGTTTCTGTTGATTAAACCAATCGCCTTCATTGTATGAACTCAAATTTTTAATTTCAATGAACAATGAAAGCAACCAGGTAACTTACTTTTTTAAAGTAAACCAACAATAATTTTTTACAGTGTAAATATTTTCACTGTGCCATTAGCAGCACCAAATGGAATTGAAAGAAATAATGTTAAATAATGTACACTACTGTTTAAAGGTTTTGTGTCAGTAAGATTGTTCAATATTTTTTGAAAGAAGTCTCTTTGCTCACCAAGGCCACGTTTATTAGTAAAAACAGTAAAGTTGTCAAATATTAATACAGTCTAAAATAACTGTTTTCTGTTTTTATATATTTTAAAATGTAATTTATTCTTGTTATGGCATATTACTCCAGTCTTCAGTGTCACATGATCCTTCAGAAATCATTCTAATATGCTGATTTGCTACTCAAGAAGTATTTCTCATCCCTTTTCAATGTTGAAACCCGTTTGCTTTATAATAAAGCTGCTTAATATTTTTGTGGAAATTTTTCTGGTATTTTACCAGCTAAGAGCCAATCTAACAGAAATTCATAGTGAATGGCAGAGCCCTGTGACCCATGTGAAAAAAGAACATTACATCTGTCTTCAGACTTTCTGATATGCATGATGGGAGCCATTTACATGCCCTTTTGGGCCTGTTTTCATTGTAGACTTGTGATTTTCATTAGAGCCCTGATGCCCTGTAGAATGTAGCCGAGCTCACGATTGCAAATTATCACATTGCTGAGCTCTGTAGAGCACAGCGGCCCGCTTCCCCACCAGATGTATGCCTCGACAGAGTCTAAGAGCAGTCAGCTAGAAAACTACCAGCAGGTGTCTGCCTGAACCACTGTGTTTGTGTATGAACGTGTGTTAGAGAGACAGAGACCTGGAGAGTGAGAGAGAAAAAGCGAGTCCTGCGGGGAGCCTGCATTTCTCCATACTCCCTCGAGGCATCTGTCATCAGGGTAGTCATGGGATGTAACAGCTCATTGTTTACCTCTTTTGTTTTCATAACTCTCTCACCTGTTTTATGTAAAACCTAGGAACAGGCTTCATTGCACACCCTGAAAAATCATTTAGGAACTTTAATGGAGTTCATTTGCGAACTGCTCCTACAGGCCATGGGCATCTTTGCATGAACGTTTCATCACAGCATCTGACAGCAGGCCTTTGTTTCCTGTTAATTGATTTACAGTCTGAGCCAAATATGCACTTATGTATGCAACCAGAATGCTAGTACGCACGCACAACCTGCCTTGATTCCCAGTAGATTTTTCCAGAAGACAGGCAAGACTACAACCAAGATAACAATGCATGCAATCTCACAGGCTTATTGTCATGATCTCTCTCTCTATATATGTTACAAAAGATTTATATTTTAAATGAATGCTGTTCTTTTGAACTTTCCTCAAAGAATCCTCAAAGTTTCCACAGAAATATTAAGCAGTACAACTGTTTTGATAGTAATGAGAAATGTTTCTTGAGCAGCAAATCGGCATATTAGAATGATTTCTGAAGGATCATGTGACACTGAAGACTGGAGTAATGATGCTAAATCAATTCAGCTTTGGCTTCACAGGAATAAATTACATTTTAAAGTATATTAAAACAGTTATTTAAAATTTTAATAATATTTATTGCAGGCTTGGTGAGCATAATAGAGTTCTTTCAAAAACTTTATAAAACCGTATCGACCCCAAACAGTGAAATATAATATAATGTAATATAATATAATTTAATATAAGTTTATCAGTTTTTTTTATTCCAATATATGATTTTTAGATTCAAATTTATAATTTTCACATATTTCATTTTTAAAATGAATATGATTATATTAAAATAGCATTTTACATATTTGTACACATATCTTTCAAATGTTACTTTTCTTTACAAAGAGAATAATATTTTAAAGGGTCAGTTCACCCAAAAATGAAAATTATGTCATTAATTACTCACCCTCATGTTTTCCCACACCCGTAAGACCTTCGTTCATCTTCATAACACAAATTAAGATATTTTTGATGAAATCCGATGGCTCAGTGAGGCCTCTATTCCCAGCAATAACACTCCCTTTATCAAATACCCAGAAAGGTACTAAAAACATATTTAAAACAGTTCATGTGACTACAGTGGTTTAACCTTAATATTATAAAGCGACTAGAATACTTTTTGTGACCAAAAAAACAAAATAACGACTTTATTCAACAATATCTAGTGATGGGCGAGTTCAAAACAATGCTTCACGAAGCTTCGAAGTTTTACGAATCTTTTGCGAATCTTTTGTTTCGAATTTATCTAAAAATATCTTAATTTGATCGCCAAAATCAAATGATTTCAGTAAATGAGGCTTTGTTACGTCATAAGTGTTTTGAAATTGCAATGGTTCACCACTGGGGGGGGCGCTCTGAACCACTAAATCGAAACAAAAGATTCATTAAGTTTAGAAGCTTCATGAAGCAGTGTTTTGAAATCGCCCATTAGATATTGTTGAATAAAGTCGCCATTTTGTTATTTTTGGCGCACAAAAAGTATTCTAGTCGCTTTATAATATTAAGGTTGAAGTCACATGAACTGTTTTAAATATGTTTTTAGTAGCTTTCTGGGCATTGATAAAGGGAGTGTTATTGCTGGCGATGCAGGCCTCACTGAGCCATCGGATTTTATCAAAAATATCTTAATTTGTGTTATGAAGATGAACGGGGGTCTTACGGGTGTGGAATGACATGAGGGTGAGTAATTAATGACAGAATTTTCATTTTTGGGTGAACTAACCCTTTAATGTAATAATATAACTATATTTTTTTCACACACACACAAAAAAAGGAAATTTGCAATAATAGCCAAAAGTTATTCAATTACTATAATTATATCGGGTCAGCGGGCCAGCTGTATTTTGAGCCCTGGTATATAATACTATAAAGCTTTTGAAAATAAATACCTCCTCTTTCCAATGATCATCAGTCCAGTCCGTGAGGTAGTTTGCACTTGAGGAACATTCTGTTGTCTGTCTGTGTGTGATGAGCTCACCTTCTGCCTACCAAGAAGGTCTAATACCTGGAGAAATCTGTCAGCACTCCCATCCATCTCAATGGCAGTTGCTTGGTTTGAGCACACAGTCCTGAAACACAAAAAGTCTGATTTATTAGAAGACACAGTGACTCTTTTTCTTTGTACCCCCATAGATTTAAACACCCCAGGGCACGTTTCTCCTGTGCAATAACTTTTTAATTCATATTTCTGTTTTAAATAAAAGCCTTTCTGGGGCATGTCATCACTAATCCCACTGTTTCTGACTTCTCTCCCTCCACATCATGTTACAGAAAATTACATTATTCTGTTCTTGGAAATGCACCAGTGTAGCCTGTGGAGTTCGGCATCATGCAGAACACAATTACTGTTTGAGGGTTCTTCAGTCTTTTTGTTAATATAGATGCAAGTGAGTTCTCAAGTGGCCAAATGGAAATCTGTTTTAAAATAGATATAACTGCAAAAGATATATTTCCAAAATCCCCTCACAAAGAATATGCATATAATATTTTCCCATGAACGGCCTTCCAACCTTAGAAAAAAAAGGAAGCACTAAATCTAATTTCTTTGAGCCGGTTTACACATGGAATTAACATCCGTCTCGGTGATCCAGATTGTTGTTTACGTCTGTATTAACTTGCATCTCAAATTTGTCTCTTGTGACCACTTGTGGTGAGGGTCTTTGATTTTATGACTACATTAATCATTTACAGTACTATATGCTGCATGTTGATGTGATATAAGCATTTAGCTACACTAAAAATACAATGTGTTTTCGATTACTTTTGAATGTGGTTCGAATGAACAAATCATTGAAAATGCTGTTTAGCGTTAGTACCCTATTACTGTTTTACATAGTGAGAAAATTAGCTAAATGATTTGCTGTTGGAGTGAGCCATCCGAATGAATCAGACTCAATTGCAAACGGATTCAGTTTTGCTAACCAGGGCTGCTTCTCCAAAAATTCATCGTAAGCCTATGTAAATGGAAGAAAGAAACCATTGGCAGTAATTGTCTCTCCCAAAAGCATTGTAAGACTAAGTACATTGTAAATGCAGCCCTATTTGATCGACTCATTGAAAAGAACCGACTCAAAACATTGATTCAGCAGACATTGTTATTTCTGCTTAACAGCTGACAGAAAGTACGGGACATGATTACTGAAATATTGAAAAGCTATACATGATTAAACAAAAGAAACGCTACCACTCTGCTACTGAGAAATGTAGTTAAGCTTTGTTATGATTGCGTCACTTGAGTCGGTTGTCAATAACAGATCTAAATGGGGAATTGTAAACCCACATAAAAGCGGAGGGTGACGACAGTTTTCTCGCAGCACACAGACGGTTCAGTGCCTTCAGGACTTCCAGCTGTCCAAAAACCCAAACAAGACAATCAATTAAACAAGCACGCAGAGAGCCCCTGCAGCATCGTATCAAAATAAAGACACTTTTACCAGGCACAGCAGAGGACTAAATATTATACACAAAGGTCTCATTAATCTCGATTTTGTTTGTATTGTAGTGTGAGGAGACAGTATGACCTTTAATAGACACCAGCAGTGATACCAGAGTAATTAAATTGAGAATATATCTGTTTATATGCCTCCCTGGCGTGTGGGTTTATCAGGGTTGAAGTGAAATGATGTCGTAAAACTCATGGGTTTTCACACATAGACTGTATCCTCTTTACACAGGAGAAATGGAGAAAGAGACACTCATAAAGACCAGAGCCATATCATGTGACGAGCTGCTGAATTAAAGCAGGAGAATTTCATAAATGTTTCATGGCCTTTTTGTATTACAAATGAAACCCTGTGATAATAATATCTGTCATAGAGAGGTCCTGTCCTCACCCAATTTATTATACATAACAGTCTTCAATCAAGTCAAGTCACTGGGTTGATTTAAAAAAAAAAGTACGCAGTGATGTATTGGCATGCTAGTGGTAGTCTATAGCCTGATTGGCCTCTGCTTACTGTAAAAGTTTACTTGTTTTTATTCTTTTCTGCTACATGACAATTATAATTTGACTATATGGCTGTGAGCAGCAATTATCGGGGTTCAAGTGCTTTAAGGCCTTTAAGCACATGCGTAGAACGGTATAATGTTTTAACCATCTCGATCATAGATGGAAAAGACCATTTTCCATCTATGATTTTCCATCAATACAGGAAATTTACCATAGGAAATATATGGTTTTTAAAGCTTTTTAACAGTTATCGAGGTTGAGCCAAAAACCTAAGACTAGTTCACAAAAGTTGTTTTTTCAAATAATCTCCAATATTTAACGAACGTTTCGATGGACAGCGACGGTCCTAAAGGCAAAGTTGCTCAGAATGAAGAGTTCTACCATGTGGTACCAATGTTGTGGGTGAAAAATCGCGCGATACACAATGCTTTACGCATGTGAAAAACGCAAAGGCGCCCCCCGGTGGCCTATTTCTTTCTAATTTCTCACAGGCCTCTAGGGCCATGAGTCAAACAGGTCCAACAAGTTTCGTTCTGATCGGCCTCCGTTAACCTTCCCTGCGTTCCATTCAGAAGGGCTCATCCCTATGCCCTAATCCCTTCAAAGGGTTTACCCTCCGGAGTGAGAGCTTCGAAGGGATGAAGGGTGTAGGGGTAAAAAAAAACTCTTGTTTTTGGAACGCACTTCTGCGTCATCTTAACGAGACAATCAAGGAGGAGTAGATTGTGCAAGCTGCGCCCTTTGTTTAACGTTAGTTTATTTATTTATTTTTGATTTATCGAACCATATTGTATGTATTGGAAACATTTAAATGGACTGATAAAGGGAGCACAATGTCATTTTGACCATAATAATGTACCAAATCTAACTCATATAAATATTACAGTAGTATAGAAAAATACTATACATACATCGAACTCCTAACCTCCTGTACCCATTCTGTGACGTCAAACAACTTCCCTGTGCAAAGGATCATGGGGGCCCAAAGTGTCCATCAGTTGTACCCTTCGAAATCCTTCATTCCGAAGGGCCCTTTGAAGTGGCCAGTTTTGAGCACTTCTGTTTGGAACGACCCTTCAATATGGCAGCCATGATTGTTTTCATTCCGAAGTGCCCTTCGGAGGGCGATATATCCCGTTTGGAATGCACTGCTTGTCTGATAGTTGCTCAAACTTCATTGGCCGATGGCGGACATGTTTTTTGAGATACGTCAATGACCTCATAGACAATCATGGGGCCTCGGACAAAGACACTGCATGTCATTTTCAAGTCAGTTGGACTAACGGTGAAGTAGTTATAGCTGTTTTCATGTTTGTTTGTTTTTTCCTGTTGTAGCGAACTTTTTTTGATAAGTATTGACAATCAGACTCCAGAGAATCTTGCTGCACTGGTTTGGTTCCGATCGGGCCAAAAACCTAGGACTAGTTCGCAAAAGTAGGTTTTTCAAAAAATCCTAAATACCCGAAAATTTTGATGAGTGAATCTGAGGCATGCATTTTGTCCTGATCGGGGCGAGCCTTGGTGACGTTGTAGATGGTGTGAGTACCAGCCCTCAAAGTTTCAAGTCTCTACGATTTACGGTTTGGTCTGGCTGATCACTTTTAGGGGAGAATGCTGATCTTTCGAAATTTTAACAACTACAATAAATATGGATTCTTTATGTGGTAGAAACTGGCATAAGCAACATGGGTTCATTGGTTCGGTTGCCACATATACTAATAAAATAAAAGGTTTCAGCATCTGAAAAATAAAGAAATGAAAACGATTCCTTCAGAATTAAATGTATTGCTGTTTGATAAAATCCTGCTGTGATATAGCATTATTGGATGAGTTCATTCTGCAGGTTACATGGTTCTAACAGTAGTGTCAAGTGAGTCATTGAATCATTATTTCAAATGATTGTTAAAAAACATTGATTCATTCAGGAACTAAACAAATGACCATTTTAAGTAATATTGTTCCAATCAGCTATATCATTTGGGGGCAAAAATGTTTTATTACGATTTTTGTTAACATTGGTGTCTTTTATAATATTGCTGTCGCTGCCAATTTATAAGAGCAATAAGCCACTCAAGGCAATGCATTACAGTGATTTTACCACGGTTTATGTGGGTTTTAGGCACTTCACGAGGTGTTATGCCTATAGAAATGGCTTAACTGTGGTTTCAGTGAAAAAGGGTTTGCATTTTGTTGGTTTAAGGGTCCTTAACACATCACACATACACAAACTCCTCCAGAAAAGCAATTTATTTCAGTCAAGTTTCTTTGACTGTCATAAACCTTTCGATGGAGAAGGTCTGATTATGGTAGAGCTGCAAATTGAAGTCAGAAAGTGTGTCTCTAAATCATCTTTCTGATAACGGGAAATAAGGCAAGGGCGCACTCAACGTATATCTCACCGTTTAAAAAGTTGTGCAAGTGAGAAATTATTTTCCCCTGCTATTTTTGTGTCTTTTCTCACCTGTGTGAAGTGTACAGGCAGACAGATGACAGGCAATCAAATAGTGTTTGTGCTGAAAACCCTAAACTTCCCCTGGCTATATATTTCCAGGTAATTTAAAGCATCTCTTCAGGATAAACCCTTCATTTTTGGGTCAGTTTTTTTTTTTTTTTCAGGTGTCATTTGCTTGCCAGAGCCCTATACACCAAGCCAATAATACTAAGATCCAAGTAAACATAAAACTCTATTCTTCCCTTGTGGACATAAACATTAATGATGTTGTGGATTACAGTATTGCTTTCTGAGGATATGACAAACTGAGCTCATGGCACAGGAGGGACGTTATGCTGCTGTAATGATAGCTATATATAAAAGACTAGTTCTTCACAGCAAGTTGAAGGCAGATGTGAGGAGTCTCTGGTGTCAGTAGAAGTACCGTCGACTGGAGTTCACCTGTCACTCCGTTCACACCTCTGTTCTTTTATTGGCGTTACAGTGTCAGGCTGATAAGTGGAAATAATGGAGCGTTCTCCTCCCACCAAAGCAATTATAGCAAGCAGAGAGCTACTCTGCATGTCACTGCTGTCTAACACACTTTATTTTACATCCAGACAGCCAAAGTCATCAAAAACAAGTTTCCATTTCTTTGAGTATAGCACTCAAACTTGCGCATAAATACAGTCTATACGGTACAGTGTACCCAAAAAGTATTTGGACACTTAAACGTGTCTGAATTTTTGAATATGTTTCTGAGTAGTTTTTTTTTTCTTCTTTTTTTTTCAGAACTCTAACTATAGCATTTTTGCAGGTACTTTTGCAGGTACTTTTGAAGGTGCGAAACAGTGATTTTACACCCAAAAGGATTTTCACAGCGATGCCACAGAGGAACCATTATGGGTTCTCCAAAGAACCTTTCAGTGGACATTTCTTAAAAGAACCATTTCTTTTCTTAGTATGAAGAGCATTTTTGTGATTTAAAGAACATTATTCCCACTATAAAGAACATTTTTAGGCAATGGAAGGATTCCATGGATGTTAAAGGTTCTTTATGGAACCACTGATGCCAATAAAGAACCTTTATTTTTAAGAGTGTAGCTTCGGTATAGGGTATTAAAACATGGTAAAAATCACTGTAATCCTCACCCTAAAGTGGCTCATGGCAGTAACAGTAAGACTGGTGATACTGAATAATGAGAATAATTTGTAACTTGGTACAATAACCATGTTACAGTATATAGTTCATTAAGAAAATTGAAATTAATTTAATTTAATTAAGCTAACTGAATATTTAGTTCAATGTGGGAACTACTTAGAATTAAAAAACAAAAAATAAACAAAAATAAATTATTAATAATTTATAATAAATATAAATTGTAAATTAAAAACAATAAATTGGCACTAATTGGAACTATTTACCTTCTAAAAACAGAACGTTAACAAATATAAATGAATAAAAACTAAATAATGATATTTTAAAATAATTTAAATTTTAGGAACAATTTAAATTATGTAAAAAATGTAAATAAAAATAATAAAATAGTAATAAATAAATAAATACATGCCATAGGTTTGATATCTTGCAATGCAAGTGAGGCTAAAATGTCCAAATATTTTTGAGCATCACTGTTGCCTCACTAAGAACATAAAATCTAAAATAGTAAGTCCTACTGTTGCCAGAGCACAGTAAAAATAATTCAAAAAAAGCTTGACTGTGCAGTAATATACACCACAGCTTGAGCGGACGACCCTGACCTGCTCTCTCAGCATAATATAAAGACCTGCGGTTTCACCTCCTTAAGGACTGATGAGAAAAAAAAAGACTCTTGGTGTGATAGAAATGCATCCATCACAGGAAGTACAGCCTTCACCACTGGACCATCTAATTCTACTGACAGGCATGACTGCACACACACGCACATGCGCCCCCACACACACACACACCAGCATTGTGGTAAGTTGGAAGTGAGGTGATTTGTCTGTGAAAACAAACCAGGCTGGGCATGAGGCATATTACCACTCAGGGCCGAGAATGATTGCAGGTGATGATAAGGTCAATGTAAGTCAGATCGATTTGAGAGTGTGAAGGTAAACACTTCCAAAGCTTTCCTGCTTCATAAAGCACAGACATTGAGTCATTGTACACTGCTCAGGTCAGTGATGATGTCTTCATGAACAGGTCAGCTTGTTTAATTGAGCTCTGACCGCTGCGGTAAATACAGAGTGAAGTGAAGTCTTTGGTTCAGTAAGCATGTTGTCATAGTTAACTCACGGATCTGTGGTGTGGATGGACTCTGGATTAAAGATAAGAGATGGATTTGCTGTGGTGCTTTGGTTTGAACATACCTGCTGGAGAAAGAAAAAAAAAAAACGTTCTAAAGCCTTGGCTGTTTATTTTATTTTATTTTATTTTAGCAGGGATTGTAATGGGCCCTATAAAAAGATTTATATAAATTGATACCACTTAGTATATATTTATAAAAACATTTATTTACATTGTTTTTAAAATTGGAAAAATAATAAATTAAAATACTTAATCATATATATTTTTTTCAATTAGGCCTAAATGAATTGTATTGCAATGTTTGTGCCCAGCCATGTTTCATTAATCTTGATTTTTTTTAATTCATTAATCTTGATTTGATGCCAACATTTGGTAGTTATTAAGTATTATATTTGCCATTGAATATTCAGTTAATTTATTTTGTAACAGCCAAATTACAAGGCATTGCCAGCATCAGACCTTGATACAAGTTAAAGAATAAATGTTTTAAAAACGTAAACTTTATGCCTTGAAAAGTTTGCATCAGATTTCTATTTTTCAAGTGAGATTGGTTTCTAATCTGATTCCATAGAAATTAAATTTACCTTTTTTACCCATGATACGTGATGGATGCAACTTTTTATACCATCAGATTCAGCTATACTAATAGATGGATGGGAGTTTTTATGTGTCCTGATGAGTGGTCCCCTATTTCAATAGTTTGAGAAGACCTCCTAGGCAAAAAACAATCAAATTAAATAGCCACGGATGAAGGCAACTAGGGAAAGTGTTCTTTGTAAACCCTCTATGCAAACCCGGCAATGTTTTTGGGTAATATTAAGAAAGAATGTGAGATGTAGTATCCAGGCATCCACAGTCACATTATGCTTTTAATTTTATTAAAGTCATAGAATATTAAGAAGCACAAGGCAGTGAAACAAAAAAAAACCCTGAATTTGAGTTATTTCAAATGGTTCAAAGGCAGCTTTCTCAAGGACTTTAAGCTAGAAATTCATACTTAATGGTTCATATAATTTGACTTATGAAGCAATAAAGCAGTATGTAATGGATATTCACCCAAATACACATTTTGTGAAACTGAACATTTTGTCACCTTCATTTCATTCCAAACCACCAGTATGATGTTCTTTTTTCTGTGAAGCACAAATTTAGCTGTTCTTTTCTGTTGTGTTTATTGACCAAGATTTTATGAATAATGACTAAAAATATAATGCACAAGACATATGCACTACATTCATAATATTTATGTCATTTTTGGAGCTTGATACTGTAAGTTGCCACCCTTTTTTTGTGTGTGTGTTTACTGCAATTTTTCTGCAAAATATCTTTTTTTTTTTTTTTTGGGTTGAACTATCCCTTTAAGTTGATCTT
>RJVU01015592.1:3694054-3714871 GCA_003731715.1 Anabarilius grahami | reverse complement strand
TCTGAGCTCTTCAGGCAGTTCCTTTGACCTCATGATTCTCATTTGCTCTGACATGCACTGTGAGCTGTAAGGTCTTATATAGACAGGTGTGTGGCTTTCCTAATCAAGTCCAATCAGTATAATCAAACACAGCTGGACTCAAATGAAGTTGTAGAACCATCTCAAGGATGATCAGAAGAAATGGACAGCACCTGACTTAAATATATGAGTGTCACAGCAAAGGGTCTGAATACTTAGGACAATGTGATATTTCAGTTTTTCTTTTTTAATAAATCTGCAAAAATTTCAACAATTCTGTGTTTTTCTGTCAATATGGGGTGCTGTGTGTACATTAATGAGGGAAAAAAATGAACTTAAATGATTTTAGCAAATGGCTGCAATATAACAAAGAGTGAAAAATTTAAGGGGGTCTGAATACATATATATATATATAATTTCTTCAGCACCTCACCTGAGGCCTCAAAATCAAACATTATAAATATCAGTTTAACAGCCATGTTTGTCTGTTGACTCTTAGATTGCCATGTGACTAGTTTTCAACAACAGCTCTGTCCTCATGTTATTCTGTTCAGGCTTGTCATCATCAATCTCATCCCTGAGAATTACTCACATGTAGAGGCCCTCAGCCACGACTAAGAGGTGGAGGTCTGTTCTCTTCAGCTTATATGCAATGTGGGTTTGTGATTAAAGTTTAACACTTGTGCCTAGGTGAGATTATCACAGAGTCCCAAAGTGTGAATTCTGATGCATGCAGTGCTCTGAACTTGAACTGTTTTGCCTGGCAGTATGGTACTGAACAAGTCTCTAGTGTCCTCTTCAAACAGGAAGCCAGTGGAGTGTGTTTTTGCATTTTTACCTTCCAGTCAGAATTCTAGCTATTTCACAAGTTAGTTTCTATGTTGAGCATTAGCATCTTTATGTTATAGTTTGTGCAGCTTTTGTTCAATTTGTCAGCATGATAATCTTAGATTTCAAAGTGTTTACCTGACTTTATATTTATATATCATAGACATACTGTAATTTAAGTAGGGTTTTGAATTTGTTGTTCAGTTTATAGATCATACTCACAAGTATGAAACCTAAATAAATATATAAAAAATTGAATACATATCATATAGTACAGTTCAAATGTTTGGGGTAAGTAAGATTTTTTTATGTTTTGGAAAAAATACAGTAAAACTAAAAATGATCCTTCAGAAAATCTAATATGCTGATTTGGAGCTCAAGGATACATCACAGGATTTTGGGATCATTATAATGGTTCATAAAGAAAGCTTATTATTTAGCTAAGATTTATTAACAAGATATAACAAATGTTTTATTTTGGCTTGAGTTATAGTTATTGCTCTTAATTCAAGAGCAGTGTTTTGGTAATGGTAGGTTTAAATGTTAAATGGTAACCATGAGTTTGCATGTGTGTACGAGAGAGAAAGGTAATGTTATAGGTGAAGAATGCCAGTAGAAACTTTTTACAGTGGGTGCAATTGGAAACAAGACACATGGCTATTAATGTGCTATTGATCCAGTCTGCTCCACTCATAAGCACACAGGGTCAGAGTTAGTATGTCACACACCACTGCAGAACATATAAAACACTCTCACCTCACTGATCTGCCCTACACCTCATTTACACTGGTGGGATTATTTCATTTGAGCAATGACCTGATGAGATGAGAGAGAGAGACAGCATGTGTGCTGAGTACTGAGTGTGAGCTTGAACCATCATGCACACACACACCCACACACACACACATATATATATATATATATATAGCAGGAAATTAGCAAAGGTTAAGCAAATGTACTAAAAAAGCCATTGCTGTTTTAGAAAAACATCAAAGACAGAATAAAGTTTTTGGCAGAATATGGGAAGTTGTGTGGACAATGATGCTCCAGAGTGGTGTCTTCGAAAATCTCCTGAGAAATATAATAATAAATGCATGTCTAGCACATTGAAGCATGGAAGAAGAGGTGTCATTGTGTGGGGAGCCTTTTTAGCTGCTGGTATTGGTGAGCTACTTCACTGTGAAAAGTTATTTAATGCTTTGGAGCACAGGAGAATGTTGCAAATTGGCTTGCTTCCCACAAATGAAAAGTTGTTATCTAAAGAGGAATGATCAGATGTTATTTTTCAACAAGACAATGCTCCTGCCCAAATTACAAAGACAACCAAGAAGTGGCTTGAGAACAAGTCCATCAGGCTCAAGTTTTGATCGCGTCTAGATTGGAACCCAATAGTAAATATATTTGGCCTCACATTAAACTCAAATGAACTGGGAGACATTTTTTCAACTACTCATGGACTGTTTGAAGCAATTAACATTGAGTGGAACTGTAAAAAGCTGTTTGCAAGTTGGGGAAGGATATTCCATGCTATTTTACTTTATGAACTACAGTATTTGTGCAATTTTTGCTAATTTCCTCTAGGCACATCTGTGCCACATCTAGGCACCGTTTACTACTGTTTTTAAGAAATTAATACTTTTAGGGGAAGGATGCATTGAATTGGTCAAATGTGTCAGTAAAGACATTTATAATGTTATAAAGGATTTCAAATAAATGTTGTTCTTTTGATTTTTCTATTCATCAAAGAATACTGAAAAAAAAAATTAAAACATTTTTGACAAAAATATAAAAGAGCACAATATACATAATAATTAAAACTGTTTTTGAGCACCAAATCAGCATATTAGAATAATTTCTGAAGGATCATGTGACACTGAAGTAATGATGCTTCATTACTTCATTAGGGGCAGTCGTGGCCTAATGGATAGAGAGTCGGACTTGTAACCCAAAAGGTCATGGGTTCGAGTCTCAGGTCCGGCAGGGATTGTCGGTGAGGGGAGTGAATGTTCACCGCTCTCCCCACCCTCAATACCACGACTGAGGTGAGACCCTTGAGCAAGGCACCGTACCCCCAACTGCTCCCCGGGTGCCGCAGCAATGGCTGCCCACTGCTCCGGGTGTGTGTTCACGGTGTGTGTGTTCACTGCTGTGTGTGTGTGTGTACTTGGATGGGTTAAATGCAGAGCACAAATTCTGAGTATGGGTCACCATACTTGGCCACATGTCACTTCACTTAAAGTAACACTGACGTCATTCATGCTGAAAATTCAGCTTTGACATCACAGGAGTAAATTAAATTTTTGAAACATATTAAAATTGGAAAATAGTTATTTTAAATTGTAATCTTATTTCACAATATAACTGTTTTTCTTCTCACAACCCCAAAGTTTTGAATAGTAGTCTATATTTGTCCACAAAACTTGATTTAAATATGAAGCATTAAGTTTAGAGAAGAAGGTTTTGAAGATCATGAGAAATATGTTTATCACCTGCTTATATGATTGCATCTGCTCTTTTGTTCCAGGAGGAGCAAGAATCGATTCCCTCCAGCTCATCCAACTAAAGGAGAAACCGACAGTCTGTTTTTTGTTGATGCCATTGGGCTTTCAGTTACTGGACAGACTTAAAGTCTTGCATTCTAATCACGATCTAATCATTCCTGATTAGAAAGGATACAGCGTGTGGACATCTTCTCAAGATGACAGTAACAGCTGGTTGTCTCTGCCTTTGAAAGACTGCCGAGAAAACAGATGAAGAGAAATGGTGAGATACCATAACAACAGGCAGGACTGAATCGCAAGGAATCACAATGAGAAGTCAAAAAGCGTTAGAGCAATTTACTATAAAATCTAAAGTAGTCCTACAGCCACTATAGTGAAAACCCCCTAATCAGAATGCGCTACCGCCTTAATGAGGTCAAATTAATATTTAAAATGGCAATTAACGACCACAGCAAGTCAGGACCTCGGTTTAAAGGATGGTTCTCCTGCTTAGCTTCAGAAGTGAGCCAGGCTTTAGCCATGGAAGACTACGGCCATACTGCTTTGCACCGCCACATTAAAATGGGTCCAATGGAGCGGCAGCACATTATGAGTGGCTCAAAATATCCCTCAGAATACGTTACCACCTGCATTGCAATACATTAGTCACACTATAGCAATGCTCTCCCACATATTCTGCTATCCTAACTGTCTGATTTCCGCCATTGATGTAAGCAGCAGAGCGTGCTAATGTACGCTTTTACACCATTTTGCTTATAACATTTCTTTAGTCATTTCCCACGTAGAAGGCGACGTTCTCAGGACCTTGCGCAACGTTCCCTAAAAGTTCTCTAAAGGTGACGAAAATTCGGAACCTTTACAGAACATTATTGACGTTCCTAAAACGTCCTCTTTTGGTAATGAAAGTGCTGCAGTTCAAGGTTCTTTATGTGACTTTAGGGGGATGTTCCATTTTGGTTATTTTATGGTCACATAAGAACGTTACAAAGAGAACATTTGGGACATTAACAGAATGTTCCCACATGGTCCTCTGTCTGTCATTTTATAACGCTCACGAAATGACATTTGGGGGACATTCTTATTTTATGGTCGTGCAAGAACGATACAAAGAGGACATTTGGGAAGTTAATAGAACATCCTATAGTATTAGTTCCCTAAACATTCCTAGAACATCCTGATTGTTCTCTGAAGGTACACCAAATAACTTCCCCCAAACCTTAAAAGAACTCTACATCGTGACCGTCTCTGAACGTTCTGGGAACGTTACCAGGTAATAGGTTAGATGTTGATGTTTTATAGAAAATAATAAAGTTTGAAGTCACCGTTACGGAGGTGAGCGTTTGCTTTTGATTCTTGACATTTTAACGTTAGTTTATCACTGGCTGTTTTAACTGTGTTTTCAAAACACGACTGTTACAGCAAAAATAGCAAGAGAAATTCTGATCAGATAAACTTGGTTATATAGTTACAGTGAGTCTAAATTCTGAGTGTGTTAACTGTTAGTTTTTTTTTTACACATTCATTATACAGACAGAGTTTGAACAGGGTCTTTTAGACTCACACAGACATCATGAATCAGCGTATGAACCTCAACAATGGTGACAAGAAACAAAAATCTTTTTAGTAGCTTGTTTTGTGATGCTCAGAGTTAATCTGTTTATCTGAAAATTTTGTCACCATTGTTGAGGTTCATACGCTGAATCTTGATGTCTGTGTGAGACTACATGTTCCTGTCTGAATGTTTTCTGCATAATGACAAAAAGTTTTTTAAAAAGCAGGGCAGGGTTTTTTTTATTTTGGTTGTATAAGGCTACAATAACGTGAAATTAATACAACATTCAGAAATCAGTGAATAACACCACTGTATGACAATGATGAATTCATCAACAATAAGCAACCAAATTCATTTGATCAGATCTTTTTTTTCTCCCAATTTTTCTTTTTGTAACAAATGCACTTTAAAATCACAGTTATAATAATTAAAGTTAAAGAGTCAAGGCTCAGGAGCCCAACTAAAGCAAGTGCTTACCTCCATAACGGTGACTTCAAACTTTATTATTTTCAATTTTCATTTGTATGAAAGAAACAAAGTCAGAGTGGTTTGTAATAAGTGAAGATGCTGAGATCTAGAGAGATCTGTTAGAGTTTAATGTTCTGTTTCTGTTATCTGAGTTTTGTGAGGTCACCATTGTGCTGGAGAGTAGAGCCTGTGCTTCAGTCAGTGATGATCCAGAAACACTGATGTTCTGCTGCATGTTGCTTTATTTAAATGCTGCAGTAACTGTGAAGTTGCTGATGCAGTGATACAGTACTCACATTAGCTCATGCATGTGCTGTTGTCAGCTAATGACTTACTGCAAGAGATTTACATTTTACAGAAAAGATTTCATCATAATAATCCAGTAATTACCTATAAAGTGCTTTTTTTTGTAAAACATTTTTAAAAAATTAGTTTTTGTTTGAACAGCCACTTTTGTTAGTCAATTTAGCTCTATTTTTCAATTCAATTTACGTTCTAGGAACATCACAAATAAAATATGGTTGACCGCACCTTAAGAATGAAGATGCGTTTATGAATTATACAGACTACATGCGTTTTTGGGTTAAAAATGAAAATAACGAAATGGCTCTGGTCTCTGTGAATACAGTAAGAAACAATGGTAACTTTAGCCACATTTAATAGTTCATTAGCAACGTGCTAACTAAACACATTCAGGAAGACAATTTGCAAAAATCACGAAATAAATATATATGAAATTGGATCAGTTGGTATCGATCCATCTTTGAGAATCAATTTCTGTGCAAATTCTGTCTTTTACTGACGATCGTGTGAAGCATTCTAGTGTTAATGACTTACACATACTGGTATATGAATTTATCTGGACACGTTTCCTTCATAAATAAAATTACACCACTGCATCCTTTGTGGTTCAGATGCCAGGGAGTTTATGGAGACTCATATGTTTGCTATTATAGCCATTAACCGATCAGTGATAATGTTTACATAGCTGAGACATATCACGAGCTCAGGGACTGTCGTTCTTTAGTGCTGCTGTCCTGCAGAGTTTTGCTCTGACACAACTCTCCTTCCTTCACGCAGCTTTAGTAATCCTGAAGACATTCAAGTGTGTTTGATCAGGGTTGTAGCTAAACTGCAGGACAGCTGCTGCTGCACTCCAGGACCAGTGTTGCTCGTCGCTTGCAAAAATAATATTATAATAAGATCCCTTCATACGTCACAAGGGGAGCGAAATCAGAACGGCTCGATTTTTCACATGCTTGTAGAAACAAAGTTACTGGGTTGTCCTTTTTCACATTTTCTGTGCTGGTAGATACACCAGAGACCCGATTATAGCACTTAAAAATGGGAAAATCAGATTTTCATGATATGACCCCTTTAAAGGGAGCGTTAGTAATATGTGCTTATAGACGGGCACACAACGCGCGTACACTCTGCTTGTTACACACACAGGGACACACAGCAGCACACAAACATGCCAAATATTAAAAATAAACGGAATACAATGAAAAAGATTATTATTGTGTACATAAAGATAAAAATGCCTTAGAATGCCTCAGAATTAGTAATGACGAATGAAATTGGCTAATTATTTGACCAATCGTGGCAATACACATGTATTTAAACTGACTGGTTGAGGGTGTCTAAATTCCACCATGTAAATAGCAATCTGCCGTGGTGCAAGCGCACCTGGCTTTTAAAGGGAATGGGAGATAACACTCTGATTTGTAAATTGCACATTAAGCCCAAAACACACCCATGAAACTTCATTAAGAGTCAAGGTACAACCCTTTTGCACCATGCGCCTGGCACACTGACCATTTTTTCTGTCATTAAACTAGCAAAAGTGGATTCGGATACGCCCTAAGTGCACCTGCGCCATGCGCTTCAGACCGTGCGCTTAGATCAAGGGTGTCCAAACTCGGTCCTGGAGGGCCACTGTTCTGCAGAGTTTAGCTCCAACCCTAATTAAACATACCTGAACCAGCTAATCAAGGACTAACTAGGCATACTTGAAACTTACAGGCAGGTGTTTTGGAGCTGGTTGGAGTGAAACTCTGCAGGACAGTGGCCCTCCAGGACAGAGTCTGGATACCCAGCTTAGATCATTAAAATAGGGCCCTATGTGTATCTGTGTTGTAACTATGGGTGGGGCCTTCTAATCTTTCACAGGGGGAGAGATTTGCTCTTTGCCACTTATTTCCATATCAGAACATAAACCCCAGTCAAGAGAAGATCAGAGGCACTGACACATTAATGTAAAATAGTCCAGGAGAGCAGCTACTTTAGCTCAGTGTGTAAGAGCAGCACTCCATGTTTAAGAACACGCCTCCAAACACGCTTGAAGCACCTCTTCTGGATGCTACTGATGTGTCTTTGATCAAAGTGTGTTCTTCTTCACTTTGGCATTGGAATTTTTTTTTTTACTTTGTAGTCGCTTTTGGTGAAGTATGACAAGGATTCATTAATTTTTTTTTAAAGTATTCATATTCATTTGGAATGCTATTTCAAAAAGTTCCGAATTTTGAAGAAATTTTGGCACTAATCAAAGTGTGATGGGTGCTCTAGATCAGGGGTTTTCAAAGTTGCCAGGAACCCCCAAATGTACCCCTTTTTATGAAGGCACTGTTTAAAAGCTTGAGGTCAGTAAGACTTTTTTTTATAAAGAAATTAATACTTGTAATCAGCAAAAATGCAATAAATTGATCAAACATGACAGTAAAGACATTTATAATATTACAAAAATATATATATTTTAAATAAATGCTGTTCTTTGAACTTTCAATTCTTTAAAGAATCCTAAAAAAAAAAAAAAAAAAAATCACGGTTTCCACAAAACATTGATGTTAATACTAAGAAATATTTATTTAGCAGAATATTAGAATGATTTCTGAAGGAAGTTATTTTAAATTGTAATATTTCACAATATTACTGTTTTTACTATAGTTTTGATCAAAAAAAAAATGCAGCCTCTGTGAGCAAAATATAATTTCAAAAACTTTAAAAAAAAAAATCAAACCAACTTCAAACTTTTGAACTTACTTTCGTGTAAAAAGACACATTTACTGTGCATGTAAAATAAGTGCGTTTTTATAAACACAACATTAAAAAAGACCAGATAACTTTCAACAAAGGTTCTATTAACGTTACTGGAATAATGTTTGTTCATAATATTGACCAAAGTTCTGAGAACGTTCCCTGTTATAGCTGGGTGTGTGTTCAGTACATTTCAACTCACTGTTAATTGCACATTATACACTCTAAAAAATGCTGGGTTAAAAACAACCCAAGTTGGGTTGAAAATGGACAAACCCAGCGATTGGGTTGTTTTAACCCAGTGGCTGGGTTAAATGTTTGCCCAACCTGCTGGGTAGTTTTATTTAACCCAAATACTGTTTAAAAATGACTGTATTTCTTGCTTAAAATGAACCCAAAATATGTTGGAAATTAACATTTATTAATATGTTTAATAAACAATATTAATTTATTAACATTTATTAATACGTTTTTTGAATAATATTTAAACAATAAACATTTATTAAATTGCTCATCTTTTTGATTATTATTGTTGCCTATAGTAATTATGAGTCTGATTTTTAATTTCCAACCTATTTTGGGTTCATTTTAAGCCAGACATATAGTAATTTGTAAACAATTGTTGGGTTAAATAAAACTACCCAGCAGGTTGGGCAAACATTTAACCCAACTGCTGGGTCAAAACAACCCAATCGCTGGGTTTGTCCATTTTTAACCCAACTTGGGTTGTTTTTAACCCAGCATTTTTTAGAGTGTAGCCAAACGGAATGGTAATCTTATAGAATAAGGCCTGTGTGGAGCATTAGCATTTCCCTCACATACTCTTAATGGATTTCTGTTAACTGAGCTGTGTTTACCATTTTCTCAATCCTCTAAATAAGAAAGTGGTGAAAAACAATTTCCCCATTTCATTTTTACCATGACAAACAATCAGATTAAGGCTCTATACACACTGACATTGATTTCTTCAAATATACATGAAATGCATTTTAAAATTTCTGTGACTATAAATGCGAAGATGAAATATATTACAGCCATGCCGGTATTTTAACACAACAGAAGCAAAGAAACCTGCCAAATATATCATAAATATATGTATACCTACTCACATTTCTCTGTTTCCTCTCCCTGATTAGTTATCAGACTGAGTGTGAATGGAAGGGATGAGAGAGAGGGATGAAGATGCAGACCCGAGCAGCTCATGATGAATTAGTATGCAGACGAGCTGTATGGTTTCAGAGTGTGCTGAACCATGCATGAGAGAAGAGGCCAGAGACACATAACTAAAGGTCAGACTGACCTCTGAACTGCCTCTGATTCTCTGTAGATTGCTTTGTTTACATGACTGGCAGGTTTTTAAGTGAAGAACCTTTACACCAACCTTGTTAAAAAGTACAGAGTAATTCCTTTGTGTTTTAAAGTGTCGTGTTTGATTTTATTCTGGAAGTTGAACTGGCTTTGTCCGAATGCTGAAAATGCTGAAAAAAGGCAGCATAAGCCCAAAAAGACAGCATGCCCAAATTCATTTTTTTGAAGGCAGCAAAAAAAAAGAGAGAGAGAAGAAGATTTTTACTGCTTTTTCAATTTACTTGATGTAACACAATTATAAAACTTTTTCCCACAACTTGATTTAATTGTGTGCAATCCACTTTGTAAAATCTGTAAAATGGAGTTTTACTTACTGTAATTGTGTTGGCAGTACATGAATAGTTTTTGTTGGCATTAACAGAAGCTGGCCAGGGGATTTCTTCCAGCATGCTTTGCATTGGACTGGATGGGAAGGATAAATGTTAAAATTAGGTTCTATTTTACACTATCGGTAAGTCATTAAGATTTTTAAATGTATTTGAAGGAAGTTTTTAACAAAAATACACTAAAACAGTAACAATGTGAAATATTATTATAAAATGTAATTTATTCCTATGATGTAAAGCTGAATTTTCAGCATCATTAGTCCAGTCTTCAGTGTCACATGATCCTTCAGCAGAGGTGTAAAGTATTTGAGTTAATGTAATTACTTAAGTATCTTTTTGGCTACTTTGTAGTTGTACTGAGTATCAAAAATATTGGCAACTTTTACTCTCCACTTGACTACATTTTTGAGCAAGTAAATGTACTTTTTACTCCTATACATTTGTGAGGAGTAATGCAGTGACGCATTACATTTTGCATGGCACCTAACTTTTTCTGCAGCAGTTTATTTCTGCTATTAAGAAGCGATATCGGCATCTAAGGTCATTGAAGGTACTATGTCTTGTGTGTTTTGCCTTTACTCACCCACACTTGTCAACAAGTCTACTTTACGTGAATGTGAGTGCATTACCAGGTAGTTGTGAATCGCAGGTGTTTGATTTAGGAGATGAGGTCATGACTGCAGCGAGTGATGAGGCAGAAACCAGCACATCCAGTGCAAGTAAACATTGTTTTATTTATCTGCTGTATTGACAAGATCTTTTTGATGGATATTGGTTTATTTATGGCCTTTTTAAGCACTTGAGCTTAACTGAGTCTGTCGACCTTGATTTATTGCAATATTGAGGTGTTCAGTTTTATTTATTTAAAATAAACATGATTTTTCATCTTACAAATCAACTGTTTCTTATTTTCACTGGCATGTCTCTCCGGTGTCGAGGACTAGTGCATCTTTGAACCTCCATTCAGCATGAGTAAAATACTTAAGTACTGTTAAAATCAGATATTCTAAGACTTTTACTCAAGTTGTATTGGAATTGTTGACTTGTAACTTGTAATGGAGTAATTTTCGCTGTAAGGTATCTGTACTTTTACTCACGTATGGTTTCTTTACACCTCTGTCATTCAGAAATCATTCTAATATGCTGAATTGGTGCTCAAGAAACATTTCTTCTTATCTTATCATTTCTTCTTATCGATGTCATATACATAACCCTAACCTATAAATATAAATTTTAGTTGCTAGTATGGACACTAAGTAAATTGTGTGAAAATTGTAAATGCATCAAGAACACAGTAAAAACATGTTTGTTAATTTTGTGCTTCAGTTAAGAACTTTATTGAAAAGTCAGCATTTCTGAATTGAAATGACCTGAGATGAGTTCAAACCATGCATTTAATAATGGTTAAGCAACCCCGCTAGCTTTGTTTGCCTTGTGATCGACTGACAAAGCAGCCAGGGAGGCTACTACTTTTGACAGTCATAAAGATAGAGAGAGACTGATTTTTGTCGCTAATTAAGGATTATTTGAGGTGAGGATATCCTGTAGTCCACTAACAATTATTAGTGATATACTTTTCACAATCTTAAAGACAACCTCTTTAAATCGCAGGCTACAGTTGGAGTGGACCACAAGTGCACTAGAGTGCATCTCCTGATTAAACTCTTACAGGCTGGAGAAAGCAATTAATTGGGTTCACCATGGGTTCATCCATTCTCTTCAAGTGCCAAAGAAAGTAAGCTGATTACAGCCATGCACGCTCTCTGAAAATGAACTCTTATCTTCGACACAGACTGACAAACGCCTTCTCTCTATAGGAAAAGACTTCTGTTTTGTTGGGAAGAATGTGCTGCTAATGATGAGAGGCATACTAAGAGTGCTGATATACACTGGACTTTTCACTGTGGGTATTAGTGACTAGACAAGAAGCTGCTCGACAAGAAGCAACTGTCTTTATGAGTAAGACATTGAATCATTAAAGGTGGTACAGAGGATGTTTTGTTTTATACATTTTTGCAATATTACTTGAAACTGTCTTTACTAACTGATAAAAGACTATTTATTAGGTGCACTGAAAGGAATATTATTAATATACATCATCTGTGCACGAGTTAGGGCCATAAAAACATCAGCCAATCGTTTACGCGATGAAAGCCCTCTGGCTTGTCAATCACTGCCATGACGTTCCTTGTGAGAGACGTGCGGCTGCGCGCTCCAGTAACTTTCCACACTCCACAGGCGCCGCATGCAATGTTTTTGTCAGGAGACACACTTAACGATTGTAAGGCCGATTATGAATGTAAATTGATACTTATGACTGATCGTGCTCAAACGCGTCCAGTCAGAGCCAGTTGCGTTCAGTCTGCGATTACAGTCGGTGTTCAAATTCCATGTGAAAGTATATAAATCTGCTTCAGGAGCAGGAAACAATCGCTGTATGTTGAGCATAGTCTTAGAATGTTTTAGCTAGTCGTTAAATGTGTGCCCGGCTTAATAACACAGCGAATGCCGGTGGTAAACACACGTGTTCCAATACTCGTGCACAGGTTTTGGGAGGCGTTCACTCGAAATGGAGGGAGGTTGCTCTTACGCATGCGCTCATTTCAAAAACTCAGTCGACGAAAAGATCCTCTGTACCACCTTTAATTAGTTCAGAGACACTGATTTATATGAGTCATTGAATAATTCACTCAACCGAAATGTTCAAAAAACGCTGGTTCATTCTGAAACACCACTACTGTGTAACGATGCATTTTGCATTCACACATTTGGCAGATATGCTTCATCCAATGTGACTTAGGGTACGTTTATATGACAACGATATGCTTAAAATGGAGAAGTTTATCCTTTGAGTTTTCCGCATACAGACAGCACCATTGTCAAGACGATCCCCATTCATACAAATCCGTGAAAATTACTAAAAATGCTATATTCTGCTGGCAGGCCATTAGATGGCGATGAAACACTATAGACTGAACATGTAATGAGCATGTGCATTACATCATCGTTTTCACAGATTCGCGTTTTTATTGTTTACACAGAGACCGTTTGCAAAAACTTGCACTTTTCCAAAAGTTTTTGGAAGTTTTTGCATTTTCAGGCCACCAAAACGCCGTTGTCATGTAAATGAACGGCCAAAACGCATAGTTTTTCATTTTTAGTTGAAAATGGTGTTGTGCTCATTTTGCCTTCAAGGTATAGCCTACATTTGATTAGTTCATGGATTCCCTGGGAATCAAACCCATGATGATCATGCTGTTGTTATTCCGCAGAATTGGCTACTTTTGCTGCAGGTTGATTTTTTTTTTTCTTTCACACAGGTTAAAGTTTGACATATTGCATAAATTATTTGAACTATGCTTCTATATACCCAATTTATATTCTATCAATGATAAAATTGTTAGATTATGAGGAAGATTGTTTGGTTTTGGTTACTTCAATTGGTCATTGGGCTAGTTTTGTTATGCAGATCTGGCAACCCTGGTTGGCACCATGCTCTGCTGTTTGAGTTCAGTTCTGCTGTGGCTTTTTTGCTGATAGTGCAAGAACAGACAAAGTAGGCTAACTATTGATATCGTGTCTAAAATAAAAGTTACTCAATATTAATGTCTTGTTTATTGAACTGTTGTAGATATAAAAGCAATATCACACTTGCAGTCGTGCTGTTGTTCTCACTTATGCTGATGGGGAAGTGCAGCACTCTTACTTGTGTGATATAGAGATAGTGCTGATGGATTTGGGACTAGGGAATCTATAGTACCCAGGCTGTTAGCAAATATTCATCTTTGTTCATGTTCTCGACAAAATTAGACCTGAGCTGTAAATGCCATGATTACTATTAAATGATGTCATTACTTTGCCAATTGAACTCTTAATCGGAAAAGTAATTACCTACCTAAGAAAGCATTTTTCTTAGGTGCTATCGCCCTTTTGTATTCACCCTGATTATTTTTAATCACTCGTGGATGTTTTTGCTTCGACACTTGCATTTGTGATTGGCTAAATGTCATTGCTCATGGCAACAGTAGAAAGTTTGCAGGTGCAACATTTAATTCAACACTGTACAGGGGAATGACATCTTGACATCACTCCACAGCATCCCACAAAATAAAAAAAAATATGTCCCCTAGGGAATCTACCACTTCCCAAAGTCTTCAATATTCATTTTTTTCCCCACCTTTGGTCCATTATAAACGACTTTTACTGCACTGGAAAGGTTTTAGTTTTAGTGAAGGGAAATTCCATTTCTTTCACTTTTAATCCATTTTTAAGATTCAATCAAGCGTATCTAAGAAGCTAATTGCTATCTTTCCTCTCACTAAAACCTATTCAATGTCAAAAGTCTTACATGCCTTCTAAATTTTCCCACAGCTCAAACTGTCCTTGTCCAAATTCATTTGATACCATATAATTTGACTTTAGATGTGATGGTGCCGTACAAATGAAAAGTGCAATTTTATTTTCATAAAATATGTAATGGCTGGAAGAGGGATGGATTTGTTCAGTGGAGAAACAGAAAAAATTAACTACATAAGAGACAAGTTAAAAGCAATGTCAAACGTGGATGAGGAGGAGGAATGAACAATTATAGAAGGAACACAATTTCAAAACAGAGTGAGACAGAGAATCAGTTCTCATTTGTTCTTTTTCTGTTGCTTGGATTTCCACAAACCTCCTCTGAGATCTCTCTCACACTTTTCAATTTCAAAGTACTCAAGTATTTTATTGGAATAATTGTTTTGAATATAAATTTGCAAAGGAACTCACACTCACATAGAACTGCATAATGTAAGTCCATTCTCGTTGTTGTCTGCTGATGTAACACCCGCACACCTTTCTCTCTTGCAGATGTTTGTGTGTCAGGTTGTATAGGTGTACTTAAGAAGTATTGGGTATATTTTCATATACCTGCAGTACTCCGACTCTGCCACAAGTAAATGTGAGTACGCCTGCATAGAACCAGACATGGTTTCCACGTCAAAGACCATTTTTATAAATCTGAACATTGGCATGGATTTTAGCATACACACATTAAGATCAAATCTGTGCGTAGCGTACTCTTTTAAATTTTATAAATGAGGCACATCGTTTCATGTGTCAGGCCAAATATGTACATAAAAGCACATAGATGTGCACCAAAATGTTCATGAAGGAACACTGTGAATATTATCAAGTTTCTGCCCACCGTTTTTTGTTTTTTTTTCTCCATAAGGAAACTTCAGAATGTCTTTTAAAAGGCATCTCACACAGTACCGTGGTGCACCCGATCGGTACACTTTGAAAAATAATCTTCACATGTCCTCCTCTAGCAGTGATTTGCTTCTGTGAAGTGAGTCCCAGCAGTGCTGATGAATAAATGAACAGAACTCTGAAATCTATGGAGATGCTTTGAAAACTGTAGCTTTTGCTATGTCACATCTGCAAAATGAGCAAAGATGATAGAAAATCAGTGTGGGGATGATGATGATGATGATGCATTATGGTACTGACTTTCATTCTCATATATATGCAATGATGTGAGCAGGAGTTTTCAACCTTTAGAGATCCCCAATATATAAAAAAAAAATATAGATTTTCCCTATAACAATTTATAATGTTCATTAAAACACAAACTATAATTATTGCATTAAATAATGCTTATTGGTTTCATGAAAGTTTAAGATAATTCCATTTTATATACCTCCACAGACCCCTGGTTGAAAACCCTGCAATGTGGGCCATTAAGGTTTATGAGAGTTTTTATGTTAATTTGCCCTCATTCGTGAAGCACAAGCAGAATGTATTTCAGTCTAAATCTTTCACAAAACCATTTTTACACTAATTTAATGCGATGTTTCGTGAATGAGGCCCATTCAATTCACACTCTTCTCTTGAGCAACTAAAATTTCTGTCTGTTGAGGTAAATGTCAAATTGTTCGTGTAATGGTTGTATTGTTATAGTTTTGAAAGACGTTATTCATTGTTACTGCTTCAAATATGATTTTAGACCTGAAAGAAATCCACCCAAAACTGAAAATAAAATACAGGCTGCATTTATTTGATCAAAAATTCAGTAAAAACTGTAATATTGTGAAATATTATTACAATTTTAAATAACAGTTTTCTATTTTAATATATTTCAAAATTTATGGCACAGCTGAATTTTCAGCTCCCATCTTCAAATATGAGATGGGAGGAAAAATAATAAGTCAATGCTTTTCTGTTTTCTCGCAAATGTTTTGCGTGTGTTTTGAGTTTCTTGGGGGAAAGCAAATGTTTTTGTGAGAGATGTTTTGCGAGCGAATGCAAAGTTAATCTGGGAAATGCAAAACTTTTGTGAGAGAATGTTTTTTGTGACATTTTTTCCCCTCCCATCTCATATTTTTTTCCATCACCATGTCCCTTTAGGGGCTCCGTAGTCTTCAGTGTCACATGATCCTTCAGAAATCATTCTAATATGCTGATTCGGTGCACAAGAAATATTTCTTATTATTATCAATGTTGAAAACAGGTGTGCTGCTTTTTGTGTGTGTGATGAATAGAAAGTTTAAAATGAATAAAATATGATGTATAAAATTAATGTTTAGGTGAACTATTTCATTGAACATCAATCATCAGCAACTATGTCTCAGATATAAAACCTCTTGTAGGAGTCCAAACCTATTTTTACTTAAACAAAATGCTTTATTTCGAGACTCATACCTTCATACCTTTATATTCACTTCAAAGTTAATATATAATTTTCACTTTTATATTGTTTTTGAACATATTTATGTCCGCAGATGTGTACACAACCACCCTATCATGATAAAAAATGTATCCACTCCGTTTGTTATTTTCCCCCTAAATCTGAAACAGTGTCTCAAAACGAGCAGTTCAGGAATGTGAGGTCACATTGGAACAGGCCCCACCCACGAATATGCCCTATTAGCTTAGCTCCTCCCCTGAGTGAGCTGTACACAGTCCATCAAGTTGATCTCCTCACCAGAGCATTTAACAGCAGCATTCAGGTAAAAAATGTATTCTTATTAAAGCTACTAAAGTTATTCACTCAAGAGCAGTGAGAAATTTTCTGTTTTTCTTTTGTTGTTTGGTTCATATTAACAGCATATACAGAGGTAGGTAATGTATATTACGCAGATGTCTCTTTAATACACACATATAATACACACATGCCATTTCTTTTCCTGCTGTTTACGTTCACAGACATAACCGACTGTGTTTAAGTGAACTTTGTGTGTTTTTGACATAACTTTGTGTGTATTTGACAGTTTAAGCGCAACAAGACGTGAAAGAGAAATTAGTTTAATACTCACAGGATGCCGTCTGACAGCCAGCTTTCTGTGCGCTTGCTTCAGATGTGTGTGCTCAGAAAACCATATATCAGAAGTTTAAACTGATCTTGCCAACCTGGTCTCATGGAAAGACATACCTTTGGGAAAATTTTCGCGAGTCGCAAAAATACGTACCAATATGTGAATATCACTGCAGTTTCCAACAGAAATGAACAGTAGAGGCAGTAAAACAGCAAGTGCTTTTAATCGTTTTCATACAGTTACAATTACAGGGTCAGATTATAGATTAATAATGACTTATTTTTACGTCTCCTTGCACAATATTATGTTACGACTTCAAAACGCTTTTTACCAAAGTGCACGATTTGTAAACAAATACATTTTGGACTTTGCATCGGTTAACCAGCTCCATATGTTTCGCTATTCTGACATAACAAGATTGCTTGGTAGCTCAGCTGATACAGAGTTGGATTTAGGATGAGGAAGCCTTGGGTAAGAATCCGTAGAAAAACGAGTCACGGTAAAAGAGCTCAAAGATAAGAGACCAAAACAAGCTAAAGCGGCACGATTACGGATGCTTTTTATGTCACATTTGCTTTTGTTAACACTATCGGGTTGGTTTAGGTGTAGTGTTGGTGGGACGTTATTTAAAAAAAAAATTTTGCGCCACTCACCGGACAAAATTTCAAATCAGAACTGTAGGGATTCGTATAAACCAACATCATAAAAACGTACCATATTCACGTTTATCTGTTCCCCCAAAAAATTGCTTTTAGCGCCACTCACTGGACATTTCACATCGAAACTGCAGTGAAATGTACGTATTGGTACGTATTTTGCAACTCACGAAAACGTTCCCACATTCTTCTAATGAGACCAGGCTCGATATTGGTTTAAAACGATGACGAAGAATTGTAATGTCACGTGAGCGTGGCCATGATAGAGAGGATAATCAAACCAAACAGACGTTTTGTTAGATTTTGGCAGAGTATCCGAGGCATAGAGCCATTCTGGAAAGGGGCAGGGAACAGCAGCTCATTTGCATTTAAAGATACACACACGAAAACAGCATGTTTTTATTTCCAATCTTTCTTTATTTGATCTGTAAAGTACTTTAAGCCTGGTTTCTCCCAAGGTTTTTTTTCTCCATTTTAACACCTGTTTGCCACCTGATGTCACCTGTTGGAGTTTGGGTTCCCTGCCGCTGTCGCCTTTGGCTTGCTTAGTTGGGGACACTTGACATTTGACTTGACATTTGATATTCAACAGTGCTTCTGATCTGCCTGCATTGACACCATTCTTTAAGAGCTGCTGTGCAGCCAAAATTATATACCAGTTATCAATGTAAAGCTGCTTTGACACAATCTGCATTGTAAAAAGCGCTATATAAATAAAGGTGACTTGACTTGAATGAAAATTCTGACACATTCTGGGGACACCTGAGACTTATATTACATCTTGTAAAAAGGGGCATAGTCCCCTTTAGTAAATGCAGTTGTCAATCCCAAAACCTGACAGTGTGAACATTGCGTAGACTAAATATTACTGCAGAATCTTACATATTTCTTATTAATTTTATTTCATGTTCTTTGCTTAAAATGTGTCAGATCTTTAAGTTTTAAATTAGATTTTCATTGTGGTCTAAGACTTTTGGACCCTGCAGATTTATATGTAGTTTAGATCAAGTATTTCTTTCATCAGATTCATTCAAAATGTATTCTTTTTTATTCTTGCAGTCAAATTCTGGCTTTTCGTCACAAAACATAGAGGACCAGAGCCGCTACAAAGGATGTGTGTGGAACAGGAATATGAAGAGCTTCAGTGGCAAAGCACCAGGGAAATTAGCACCGAAGCAGTGAGAGTAATAAATCATGAAATCCTGCAGTGGACTGATGAGATGAGGATATTCTGTATGAGTGGAGAACAGTATAGTGACACATATCAGTTCTGGAGAAGTCAGAGGGACTGAACTGCTGGAATGATGAGGTGACACAGATTTTCCTCTCTAATGGTTTCTAATGATGTGATTCAAAGCAGCTGAGTGGAGCGGATGGGAGAGAGACACTCCACTGCACAGCTGTAATCTCAAAGGTGACTATGTCTAAATAGTAAGTTATCCTCGTACTTTCAGAGTATTTGACGTATTCAGTCTAGTACTTTAGTAAAGACAATAAATACAGTACATTCCTGGCTGATTGTGTTGTAGAGAACTATGCATACTCAGATACAGGAATAGAGACACTTTGAAGTCGAACATGAAATGGAAGTTGTGATAGTCTTTTTTTTCCTATTTTGACATATCCGAGGTAAACGGCTTCCTGTTTGAAAAAAATGTAGGGCGGGAATTTTTTTATCCATCGGGAATAGTTTGGATGGTTGTGGTTTGCTATTGCTGTGATGTCATGTGAGTGATAGGTTGTCCCGCCCTCACGCCAAACGCATCATCATTGAAGAGAAGACAAGAGAAGTCAAGTCACTACAAGAAGGAGGGGAAGTTATTTTGATTAACGGTAACAAAGGCACCTGAATTAATAAAATAAATAATAAATAAATTACTTACAATAAATATTCCATAAAAAAAGAATTGCCCATTTTGATTTCGTGGTGACTTTATTGTCGCCATTGTAATGCAGTGCACACACTGTTTCTATTTTACACGTAATTCGAATCAAAGCTCATGCTATGATGATAAAAAGCTACTGTGTGACTAATTCAAAAATATTCTACTTTATCTTCCAGAGCTGAACATATTATAGGACTGCTAGTCTATAAAATAATTTGATATACTGTACTGGAGTCTCTCAAAAAAAGGAGGCCTGAAGCATTTTCATCTTTNAGTTTCATAAAACAATACGGCTCTTACACATTTCAATTTCCACTCCCAACATTACTTGAACCTGCATGTGAGAAAATTATTTGTCGCAGTTTTAATCTGCCATGAAGTCATTGTGTACATTGAGTGACTGAATATTGTGCTTCCTTCTAAACAACAATTACCAATTTTATTGCCAGTAATGAGATTTGAACTTATCTAGAAGTATAATCAGAAGATACATGTGTGTGTGTGTGTGAATCAGGGTGTTTATCTGTGGCAAGATTTAGGATTTGTCTATAATATTGAGCTGTGGAACTGGTACAGCCAGTTAGATAGGGACCTTATTAAGGCATTAAATCGTACCCCACACCAGGAGAAAAAAGAATAAGCAGTTTGGCTATAGGTGACTAAAAACATCACATTTTATCGCCAAAAGCAGCCAGCACATTATGTGAAGTGACCTTCACACTACTGGTGAGCTATATCAGCTCAGCAATGAGTAATGGGGCTTGAGTGCATCCAATCACAACATTGCATTATTAATACAGAATCTCTCCACTGGCAAAATAGCTTTGGATTCACATCCTGCCACTAACCATGCCAACACACACACACACATGGATACACACTG
>RJVU01015592.1:3674380-3693888 GCA_003731715.1 Anabarilius grahami | reverse complement strand
TTATATACAAATATACAATACAGTTCAAAAGTTTGGGGTCATTTTTTTTAAAAAGAAGTCTCACCAAGGCTGCATTTATTTGCTCAAAAATACAGTAAAAACTGTGAAATATTGAATTATTATTATTACTCAAGTCTTCAGTGTCACATGATCCTTCAGAAATCATTCTAAATCATTACAACTTTTTGTAAGTAAATAAGGAGTAAGAAGTTTTGCAGAAGCTAAAGTTTTGGAGTCGAATGTAATCCTATCAGTATTCCGGGGGAGCTGGGTGGGCTAGCGTTCTTGATCATGGCTTATATGCAGGGTGGAGGTGATCCATCAGATTCCCTGTGAGGCAGAACCAGCGTCCTGCATCTGAGATTTACTGCTACTGAGGACCTGTGGTTAGAAATGAACTGAGATGTGAAGGGAAATGGTTAGGAGCACAAGCAGCGTTCTGGATGTTACATGATTTTTAAAGTTGGTTTAGATATATAATTGTCTTTCCCAATGTGTAGACTGTGTCAAAGTGTGTAAGTAGCAAATTATATTAATATAATTAATCTTATATAAAGGGAACACTTTGCAATGAGGTTTCATTTGTTAATATTACAGTTAACATGAACAATGAACAACAGGCTATTGCATTTATTAATCTCAGTTCATGTTAACTTCTACATTTACTAATAGGCCTACATTTTTCAGATCCAAGTTGTATCTGTTGCCTGTAGTTAATGCACTTTTGTTAACTAACATTAGCAAAGGAAGCTCTATTGCACACTGTTAGTTCATATTAGTTGCATTAACAAATAAGACGTTATTGTAAAGTGTTACCAATATAAAACATAATTAGATAATAGTGGTGTATACAAAGCTTTTGGTCTCGGTCTGCAGTAAACTGAATGCAATCTACTATCTGATAATGTATGCAAAGTAAATGAAAAGTTCTAAACAATAACCATAAGAAGCTGTAATGTTGAGATTAGGTCCATTTTCAATCCCCGAACTGTCTGAAGTCTTTTATATCCTGGTATTAACCTGTCTGTCTCAAATTCCAGATAATTGTAACACGAAGAGCACAAAAAGCTCAATCAATCTCCCATTGATCGGTAAAGCAGCGAATAAATGGAGCAAAAGGCTAATCAGATGGTAAGCCTCTGAAAGAAGCCTCTGTCACATTTTTGTGCTCCTCCTTTGCATTTACTGGCAGAGCAGAGAGGGAAACTGACATGACAAACGTTTAGGACTGTCTCTGCCTGTTGTGTAAGTGTCACTTTGCATTAAAGACAGGAGAAGACATCTTCAAACTTCAGACAGGTCTTCCACAGAAGCAGTTGGATTGTGGTGCGTGTGTGTCCCCTGGTGGTCATAGTCGGAACTGCACATAAAATTCACATAAAGGCCCATTTCACGTTTTTTTTTTCTCTTTCCCATCCAAAATTATGACATAAAAAGTCAAAACTATGATAATTATGACTTTTTATATTTTATGATTATGAAATTTAAATCGAGTCGAATTTGTATGTCACTTGACTCATGTCATAATTTCGACTTTGTATTCTCATAACTCCTATGTCATGAATTTTATTTATGTGCATTTACAAATAAAAATGCTATTTTTATTTTATTTTATTTTACAACAGGAATAATACCAGAATATTAAAGCAAATATGTAACCATATTTGCTCTTCCTAATGCCTTGAAAAAGCCGAATGTCAGTGAAACTAACCTCAGGCACTTTACAAGCTTTGTTGATTACTTAGGAATCATTTTGGCACGTTAGATCATTGTTGAGGCCCTTGGGCAAGTCAAGGGGCCACATTAATATGTGATGAACAGCATTATCTGCTTATTTGTGCAAAACCGGGGCATTATAATGCAGACTTTATACTTTGAATTCTTAAGCAGATATTGCATTGTTAGATACTCAAGACGAAGTGATCTCATTTGGCAGTCAGAATCATTTCAGTGTTAATAAGTGTTAATGACTAATTATAGAACATAGGTACAGCATGTAATCAGTCATCTCTATTTCTTTACAGTAATTAAAATATCAAGAAAACATATACCGGTTTGCTAATCTATATTTAGGTTTTAACAAATCTGTAGCACAGCAAGAGATGTGTGTTATTTCTGTTCCATGCATTTTTTTTTATCCACCTGGTGCATGATAAAAAAAAACTAAAAAAAACATAGATTTACATTGAGGAAGGGACCCAAGCCATATCTAGAACATCATAGAGACTCTGGAGCAGTGTTGGGTAAAGTTACATTTAAAAGTAATGCATTACTCCCCAAAAAAGTAACTTATTGAGTTAAACATTACATTACATTAAAAAGTAACTAAGTAATGTGTCACAATATTTTTTGTGTTACTTTTTTGTCACCTGGGTTGGGCTTTACATAACAACAACAAAATAAGTTATATTTTTGGCAAATAAAAGTGAAATGAATAAGCCTCAGGCTGAAGGAAATGCAAAATCATGCCTGTACAGTAGAGGGCGCAGCAATGAAAACAAAACAATGAAAGACAAATGTGATGTTTAACTAAAGTCATTTTTGCTTATTAGTATGGTTGAATTGGATCATCGAAAGGTCAACAGCAAAGGCATTGATTAATAAAGTGAGATTAAATACATAAATGCCCGGTTTCACAGACAAGGCTTAAGTTCAAGTTCGGTTTATTTCTAAAGCACATTTAAAAACGGCCAGAGGCCGACCAAAGTGCTGTACAACAATTAGAGGAGGAGTGTACATAAAGTATGAAAGAAACAGTTAAAAGACAAAGAAACAGAAGGCAGAGAAATATAGACACTATATACACACATATCCACATATACACATATATATACATCCATATATATATATATATACACACACCTACATATATATATATAGATATATGCACGTACACACATGTACATACATATGACATACATGATATATACATACACATACCTACACATGCATAAATACACATTATATACACATATATAGACATACACATACATGCATAAACATATACACATACATAAATACACTCAAATAACTACATATTATATACCAAATGCGAGAGAAAAAAGATGAGTTTTAAGGCATGATTTAAACTCAGATTTAGACTTAAGCCTAGTCCCAGACTAAAATGTATGTAGTCCCAGGCCAANACATGCATAAATACACATTATATACACATATATAGACATACACATACATGCATAAACATATACACATACATAAATACACTCAAATAACTACATATTATATACCAAATGCGAGAGAAAAAAGATGAGTTTTAAGGCATGATTTAAACTCAGATTTAGACTTAAGCCTAGTCCCAGACTAAAATGTATGTTTGAGCTGTTTTAACTGAAAGCAACTTGCACTGACATATCTTAAAATATGTCACTGCCATTGACTTGTCACTAGATGCACTCCAGTAATGCTTTTTTCTAAGGCATGTTTATAAAAGCTACTTAAATGTCCTAATTTAACTAAAACCTAATCCTGGCTGGCTTAATCTAAGCTCTGTCTGTGAAACCAGGCCAAAGTATATTTGTGTAATTTACCATATTTATTTATTGCAGGTTTGCGTAAATATGCTGAGTTCGCCTTTTACTGTTTTATTCATTTTGAGAAATAATAATCTGTTTTTGTGCAAGTGAGATTATTAAATGCCTGCTCACATTTAGCCTAGAATAACCCTCAAGGTCAAACAGCACACGCCTCTGCACTTACTTCTGATTTCTCTCAACATGGGGACAGGAGATGTGTCAGTCAATAAATGGGAAAACAAAGTAACTTGCATTACTTATTTGAAAAAGTAACTCAGATATTTTGTTGTAAATATAAAAGTAATGCATTACTTTACTCGTTACTTGAAAAAAGTAATCTGATTATGTAACTCGCGTGTCTTGTAAGGTGTTACCCCCAACACAGCTTGGGTGTAGGCTCTTTTGAGTTTGGCCATATCAGGCCCAAATATAAAGAATATACAGTACAAAGTCATTTCACTAGATGGCAGCAAATTCCCACAAAATGGCAAGCAATGCTTGGCATATGTCATCATTTCAATTTTGAAATCATCATGTAGCAGTGCAGTAGGAAAGTGACCCTCTGTGTTGACATTTGGGGAGTCTAGAGTGTTTCTGTGAATTAAAATATTGGTTTAATTGGTAACACTTTACAATAAGGTTACATTTGAAAAATGAAATATATGTCTAAAGCATTTTTAAATCTTAATTGATGGCAATTTCAACATTTACTAATTCATTATTGAAATCAAAAGTTATTTCTGTTCATATTTATTTAATAGACCTGAGCTAACAATAAACACTGCAACAAATGTATTGTTCATTAATGTTAGTTAATGCATTATTGGGACCTCATTGTAAAGTTTTACCATTTAATCTTTTATCACAGTATGACTGTGATTTATCTGTCTGTTTAATAGATGTCCAAGTCTGTAAAACCAGTAATATCTTATCTTGTTTTTTCCACAAAAGAGTTCACTATAGAGTTTAAAATTACATTCGTTTGTCCCAACATCTATAAATGATCATGTTGTGTATCACACATTGTGTGATTATCCTCATCTGGTTATATTGAATAAGTTGGCAAAACTCAGAAATTTTGAGGCAATCAGTTGCATCAAATGTTTTAAGTTAAGAAATTCAAAGTTTAAGTAAGCATAACTGGTCGATTTTTTATTTTGTACTCATACATTTTAATTATTCTTGACTTAACATTTAACCTAAAACTATCATGTAACCTCGATGTAAAGATTTTTATTAGTGTAAAATTAGCTAGTTACAACAAGCTAACTCAGAAAATACTATCTTGCTATCTTGCTATCTTGCTATTAACAATAGCATTGAATAGCACTTGCTGAATAAGTACAATAACATAAAGCATTTAACATACTTGCTCTCAAACCAAGCCGCATGCACCACTTGTCACCATGAAGGAAACTCTCCAAAAACCCACATTAACAGAAACTCTTCTAAATTAGCATAACAAAACATTAATCACTACTAAATCTCCCACTTAACATTAATCTTACACAAAAAAATATTATATAACACTTAATTTTAACATTTACTCTCCCTTTCGAGTGCCATGGGCAAAGCATGCTGGGAAATAGAAATCCCAGCCCAGTTTCAGTTAAACTTACGTTTGTCTAAATTAAAAGAAAAATAAGTTCATAAAACTCAAAACAATGAAACAGTTCAGTTTACTTAAAGGGTTAGATCACCCAAAAATGAAAATAATGTCATTTATTACTCACCCTCATGTCGTTCTACACCCGTAAGACTTTTATCTTCAGAACACAAATTAAAATATTTTGATGAAATCCAATAGCTCAGTGAGGCCTGCATTCACAGCAATTGTATTTCCTCTCTCAAGATCCATAAAGGTACTAAAAACATGTTTAAATCAGTTCATGTGAGTACAGTGGTTCAACTTTAATATTATAAAGTGACGAGAATATTTTTTGTGCGCCAAACAAAACAAAGTAACGATTTTTTAACAAAATCTATTTCAGAACACTGCTTCATGAAGCTTCGGAGCTTTGCGAATCGAATCAGTGGTTCGGAGCACCAAAGTCACATGATTTCAGCAGTTTGGCGGTTTGATACGCGATTCGAATCACTGATTCGATTCGTAAAGCTCCGAAGCTTCATGAAGCAGTGTTTTGAAATAGATATTGTTAAAAAGTCGTTATTTTGTTTTTTGGGGCGCACAAAAATATTCTCGTCGCTTTATAATATTAAAGTTGAACCACTGTACTCACATGAACTGATTTAAATATATTTTTAGTACGTTAATGGATCTTGAGAGATGAAGTACCATTGCTCACTGAGCCATTGGATTTCATCAAAAAATATCTTAATTTTTGTTCTGAAGATGAACGAAGGTCTTACGGGTGTAGAACGACATGAGGGTCAGTAATAAATGACATTATTTTTTGACATTTTTGGCTGAACTAACCCTTTAAAATATATTAGTTCTGTGAACTTGAAAGAAAAAGAAAGTGCTAAATAGCTACAAATAATAAGTTAATTTGACTGAACTAATTTGTTTATTAAGTTTGTCCTACTCAAACCAATTAATTATTTTGAGCGTTAGGGTTTACAGTGATATATTGCTTGTCTTTTGAAACAAAAAATGAATAATCTTGTGTTGTAATTTAAGGAAGTATTTAGAAATATGCTTCCACAGGCTCTGCTCAGTAAATCATTGCTTAGATTATCAGTGATTAATGCAGAACTCCAATCAGAAAACACGCAAACAGCTGCTGTAATGGTTACATAGATTGCTTGGGGAATTAAAGTGGATTTACAGTCATGATTTGGGATTGTGGTAGAGTCGTCATTTACTCGTCATCTGGGTAATCAGCTGACTTGAGAGTAATTTTGAATTATTTTGAGTCTGACACAGAGACCAGATGTGAGTCGGTGCTGGAGGGGGAGGGGGGGGGGNGGTGCACTGCAAACATGTAATATACCTACTCAGGCTTAATCCAAAGCTCATCTTTGAATTAAGCAATCTCGTGCTTCATTTGCAATCTGTACATCACATTTGCAGAACAGCTGCACGGGTTGCTATAAATGGAGAACTGTAGAGTCATGGTTGTGTTTGCATTCATATGCAGGGTGTTTGTTGGTATTTGCCCTTGCATTCCTCTTAAAAAGCCTTTTGAATGGGTTTGCCTGATAATATTTTGACAATAGCAATTTATTCATAGCTTTGTTATCATGAAAGATTTGTTCATTGTGTTGATAATTTGAAACCTGTGAAAGCTTTTCAGATGTCTGTATTAATATTCAGTGTTTGATTAGCTCAGCCATTTAGAGAAACATGAATTCTTTGTCCATTATAAAGAAATGAATGTTATTTTTGAACCATTAATGGAGTTTGCCAAGGCAATAATTAATTATTATGGTGTTTTATTGTGTGCATGATTTAAACAAATCCCTAACTATAAATATTACAATTCAGTGCATATCTGTGCATAATTGTGCAATTATTTTTCTGAGCGATCAGATGTCAAAAATATCCCATAGACTTACCAGTGTTATTTTACCAGAAAAACTGTTTCAAATATGTTTTTTTTTATATATCTTGTTATATTTTCACAATAAAGCCATTATAGCTTTTAATAAATGTTTATATTTTTAATTTAGATTTAATTTATTTTTATTTCAGTTTTAATAACTTTAGTACTTCAACTTCAGCCAAAACACATTTTTTCATCTAATATTTATATATTATTTTATTTCAGCTTAATTCAATTATCAAAAACAGTACAACAATAGTTTCAGATGACAATAACAACACTGAGACTTACATCGAAAGAAGAGATTCAAGCCATAAGGAGCATTTTGGGTAAGCTTTTTGACTTGGGCATGCAAGAAGTCACCTAGCAACCATCCAGAAGACCCTAGCAACCACATAGAAATGCACTTAAACCACTCAGCACCTAATGCACTTCAATAAGTTTCTTATTTTCCAAGCATTACAAAGTGAGAGTGCCCTTAACACAATCCACAGCTTGCTAAATTTGTCCTGTGCCTCTGATAAAACATTCCTCTAACCACATTAATCACTTCCAGGTCCCAGAATCCCAATTATGATCGGTTGTGCCTCACATTAACCTCTCTGTTATTACTCAGCACTGTACAGCCAAAGGAGCCCTGCTTCATCCTGCAAAGCATCCTGGGCAGAACAAGACCCTGTTGCAGTGTCTGCTGTAATGTTTTTCTGTGAATTCATGACTCTTTGAGGGGCTTAAAAACAAGCTGTAAAACCTGCAAGTTCAGCCTGAGGTCTTTATGCCAATAAGGTATTTTTACTCTGTAATTAGTATCTCACTTTTTTAGGAACAATGTTCATGACCATCTTGTGGGCTGTTCAGTTTGAATCAGTTATGAAGGTGGCATTTTAACTGCTGGGCTTATAGCGCAGTTTACAAGGACCTTACACAGCATTTTATCGCTGACACTGTTTTCACCTTGTACAAAGATGTTTCGGGTTATCTGGCATTGGGTGATGAAGTATAGGCCTGGTTTCACTGACAGAGAATAGCCTAAGCCAGGATTAGGCCTTGGTTCAATTAGGGCATGTAAGTAACTTTTATAAACGTACCCTATAAAAATTACAGGTGTGTATCTTGAGACAAAACAATAGCACTGACATATTTTAAGATATGTCAGTACAAGTTGCTTTCAGTTAAAACAGCTCAAACATGCATTTTAGTCTGGAACCAGCTTAAGCCTTGTCTGTGAAACCAGGGGATAATGTGCTAAATCTTGGAGGTGGTCAAAAACGCATGTGACAACATCACATTTGTCGTGTAAATGCTAATCTGTGCTAATGCATCTTGGACAACAGCAAATAACTGTTTACTGACCTGTCAATCAATGATTATGCAACTGGATTTTAAAGGGATAGTTCACCCAAAAATGAAAATTTGCTGTTAGTTTACTCACCCTCAGGCCATCCAAGAACAGTAAAGAAGATTTTTAGCCGAAAGCGTGGTCCTCAGTGATTCATAAAATGGAAGTCAATGGGTGCCGTCACTTTGAGATTCAAAGAAACATATCAAGACAAAAAAAAATAAAAGGTTAGTTCACCCAAAAATGAAAATTCTGTCATTAATTACTCACCCTCATGTCGTTCCAAACCCGTAAGACCTTCGTTCATCTTCGGAACACAAATTAAGATATTTTTGATAAAATCCGATGGCTCAGTGAGGCCTGCATCGCCAGCAAGACAATTAACACTTACATTGCCCAGAAAGCTCCTAAAGACCTATTTAAAACAGTTAATGTGACTACGGTGGTTCAAGATTAATATTATAAAGCGACGAGAATACTTTTATGCGCCAAAAAAAATAAAATAGCGACTGGTGATTACTCATTCACGTTGGAATATCCTACAGCAGTCCAGGACGAGCACGTGTCCAAAGCAGCTGAACGCTTCTGAATACAGTCCTGTCAACAAGTGCACCACCTGAGGGCCAATATGACTGATATTTTTCCAGATCTTTTCAGGTCATGCTCAGCCAGTCATAGCCTTAAACCTTCATAGGGAATACACTTTAATGTTCCTGCTGTTTCAAGAGAGAAAAAGCCCATTTATGGTTATTATTAAAGCCATTTGTTGTTTTCAAAATGTGAACTCTTTTGTACAAAAGGAATAACCAATACTGTAAGAGGATTAATATTATAATATTAATCGTAATATTGTTTTGAGAGTCTCCTACAACAGGTTTGCATGCATGTAAGGTCAGAAAACACTTTTGTTTTCTCATAATATACATTTAATTTCCTCTTAGTTCTCAATGTTTTGTAAACGATTCGTTAGAAGCAGTTCAATGAATCAGTCTCTCTAAACCCCTCCTGATAGATTTTATGTTAGTCTCAGCATTGAAGGAAAGTGGACAGAGACTATTTGTCCTCGGGTTAGAGCTGTATTGTATGGTTTTAACATATGGTTTTCTTTATGTACTGGAACCCTCTCCATATAAGGAACTAGGATCTACTAGGACTGAATGGGAGACAGGGAATGGTCCCTGCATTTTGTATTACNAACACCTCCTTTCCGTGAGCCTGCACTGCTCTGATTGGTCAGATGGAGCAATCCTTTGTGATTGGTCTACTGCGCGCACTGCACGCCCATTGCCATAACTGAATGACAGCAATCAATTCGCAAGACATTGTATACAATGTATGGACAGAAAAGATAGCATCGATTTTACTATATCAATTCGAGCCTGATTGTACTGCTGTTGTATTGTTGAAAAAATGAATTTTCCCTGGCATCTGCGTGCAATAAGTGGGCGGGCAATATGCTAATGTGTTGTTGTGACGTCACAACGAAACGGCTTGGTATTCGTTTTACAAACGACTCATTTAATTGACTCAGAGTCGACTATTACTTTTGAGAGACAATAACTTTATATACGGTGCACTTTCAGATTTAAAATTTTGCAGGATGTTTACATTCACTTAGAGCTACGTTACACTATACACACTATACATGTAAGGTAATTTTCAAAAATCCATAATAGGGGCACTTCAAATTCAACATTTTACTCAAACCTTTTATTATACAGATGTATTAGACAAATGCAAAATAGAAGTGAACTTTTTAACTATTGTATATGTAAGGAATTACATAATGGCCGCATTACCACCTCAGGTGTGCGTTATTTTCTAATAATTCAACAGACAGGAGTGTATTATTCCGCTTATACTACAGTTACCACACTTCAAGCCATTGTTCAGATGTTGTATTTCAAGTCAGGTTTTTGTCCTTAAAAAAAATGCTTGTTTGTAGAACTAATTTCTTACACATCTCATTCCACGCCTCTGTTGCTAATTCCGAAATGTCATTTTAAAGCTAAAAACGGCTTCAGCAATTGATAGCAAACTAATACAGTTATTAGAGAGAGAGAGAGAGATTAAGCGTGTGTGAATTGCCTGAGTTTGTGGCGTCTCTAAACAATTTCGGCAGCAGCATCTTTACTAATAGTGAAACTGTCCGTTTATCTGCTTCAATAACAGTGCTGTTATTACCTCGCTAGTGAGAAATGTCATGTAGCTTTTAAGTTGCTAAACTATTTTACTATTAACAACATGTTTCTGGGTGAGTGCGTGTGTGTCCGTACTGAATGTGTGTGCGTTTGAGTGGGAGAGAGAGAGAGTATGTAGCCTACTTTCTACATAATAAAACATAATTTTGTGGCAAAAAAACAAAAACAAAAAAAAATATTGAAATAATTTGTTGATTTTATCCTATTGTTTACTTTATTTATTTGCTTGGCCAGACAGTGTTGTTGTGGGCTTTGGTTCTTTTTCTGTTGTAGGCTGTAAGGACCTTTGAAATAACTAAAATCATTTGTCAAAGGGATATGGAACTGCAATGTGGTCAAGATATGCCTGGAACTACTTTAGCCATGCATTTCCCTGAAAATTATTGCACAGCTTAGAACGTTCATCAACCAATCAGATTTAAGCATTCAACAGCCCCACAATATAAATAAATATGAAATGTTCGCTCTATGAACGCAATAATACACTTTTTTCAAAAACTGGGTACAATGAGATGACATTATTCTACTCACCCTTCAACCATTGAACATTAAAAGGAAATTTAAAAGTGTAAAAGCATCAACAAGGTTCAACAGACCATGGATTACCCCAAAAGCAATATTATGGATGGGTTAAATGTCACTGTAGTAACATACAGTATGTAACGTTGCCTTAATAAAAAATGTTCATTAACTTTAGCATTGCATGATAATATTTTAAAGTGCTTTCCGTCATTTTGACAGATAATAAATTGTATTTACCTGTTTTAGAATCATTCTAGTAAATGCTGTTAAAATGGATTAGAAGTGAAATGGAGAGACATTTATATTTTAAAGCATCCGTGTGAAAACAAATTTGGAAAGAGACGTGAGGATTTGAGGAGAAAAACGAGAGATTCTCAGTGCAGTCCAATGAATTATTTATGGGATATATCGTAAATTAAATTGGGGGAAAAAATAATCAGGAGGAAAAGAACGCAGTGACTGAAAAGAGCTCTTGCCACAGATATTTTTGTTATACCAAGTCACACTAAAATACCAAGCGTTACGTTATTCTTATGACGTCTGAAAATAAAATATGAAGGAAAATTGACAGCTCATTCAGTCAAACTGACGGAAAAGGATTATTTGTAGTTCAAGGTTGAAATTCGTTTCAGTCTTTTTGAATGGAAGTTCCCCAAACTGGAGCACACATAATTCAAAATGCCCTGGAAAAAAGGTGGATAAATTCAACCCAAAAGTTTGCATCCATATTATTTGTTAATGCCCACATTTAGCTGTTAAAACAGCATTTTTGAAGATGCAGACTTCTGCCAGAGGGACAGGACAGGGCTAACTGAATGGACTAATGTCAGAGCCAATGTGAGATCTCAGCAGAGACTGAAATGAATAGTGCAATTTCTCTTGTGCCTTAGGGAGAGGTGCTCAATGATGGCCATTCTCGACTCTTCAACTGATGAGGGTTAAAATCATTGTTGTTGCTGAGAGGCCCAGATCAGCTCTTTGGATAATTTTACCATTTTTAACAAAAAAAAGATGAACATCCAGTGAATTAATTCCAATTAAATGAACCCCTAGGTACATTTCAGGCTCATTTCTTTTACTTTGTAATGTAAGAATAAAAAGAATGTGCTTGTAATATATGGAGGCATTTCTATAAAAAGGATAGATTAGACTTTCAGCAATATGTTTTGTTCAATATCAGACATTTTTATATTAATTATATTATATTTTAATTTGTATTATTTATTTACATTATGACAAAAAATATATACACGAACGGGATGTAAATAATTCTTAATCTGCACTTTTAAAGGTTCCACAAGGGGGTTTTCGCAGTGATGCCATAGAAGAACTATTTTGGGTTCTCCAAAAAACTTTTTTTTTTTTTTACAAGAACCATTTTTTTCTTAGTGTGAAGACATTTTAATAATCTAAAGAACCCATTTCCACTAAAAAGAACCTTTTCTGCAATGAAAAGAGAGCATGGATGCGGTTCTTCATGGAACCATATGCCAATAAAGAACTTTTTTTAAGAATTATATCTTGCTTTGAGATATTAACTTAAAATTAATTTTATATTTTTGATGATTGTGAATTTCATATTTTATCTAATATATTAAGCTTAATATTATGTTTAATATTTATCTAACACATATTATGGGAATAAGACCATGTACTGCACAGTAAAAAGGTCTCTTTAGTATTCCATTCATAATTGGCCAACATAAACAGATTTCTCTAACAGCACAAACCTCCCTTTGAAAATAAAGTTAGCATTTTTCAAATTTGTTTCTTATTTTGTAGTTCTTAGATGCTGACTTAATGCTTTGTGTCTCTGGAGACTCATCAGAGTTACATTGGAATGCAGAGCAAAGCTCCAACACTTGCCTTTAAGCAGAAGAGAGCCTGTCACCCCATCGCCCCACTGTTTGATGCCGTGCCAAGAGGAATCACGTGGCCAGAACAACAAGTGCAAATGAAACATGAATATGTATGACTTAATCCAACCAGTGCATGTCTATGCATCTATGTGAAGGAATATAAAATTCTTTACCCTTGTAGCCAATCACCTTTTGTTTACTGTATTAAATTTGCATTTTATTTTTGTATACACTCACTGGCCACTTTATTAGGTACATCTTGATAGTACCAGGTTGGACCCGCTTTTGCCTTTAGAGCCGCCTTAATTCTTCATGGCATAGATTCAACAAGGTGCTGGAAACATTCCTCAGAGATTTTGGCCCATATTGACATGATTTGTCGGCTGCACATACTTAAAGCGAATCTCCCTTTCCACCACATCCCAAAAGTGCTCTGTTGGATTGAGATCTGTTGACTGTGGAGGTCATTTGAGTATATTGAACTCACTGTCATGTTCAAGAAACCAGTTTGAGATGATGTGATATTTGTGACATGGCGTGTTATCCTGCTGGAAGAAGCCATCAGAAGATGGATACAATGTGGTCATAAAGGGATGGACATGGTCAGCAACAATACTCAGGTAGGCTGTGGCATTTAAACAATGCTCAGTTGGTATAGGGGCCCAGAGTTTGCCAAGAAAATACCCCTTACACCATTACACCACCACCAACCTGAACCATTGATACAAGGCAGGATGGATCCATGCTTTCATGTTGTTTACACCAAATTCTGTGCCCAATAAGTGCATATAAACACTTAAAAATAAAGGTTTCAAAAGAGGGTTTTTGAAGTGATGTTTTTACTCAACTTACTTAGAAAGGTTCTTAAGAGAACCTTTTACTTAACGGTTCTTTAAAGAACCAGTGTGAAGAACATTTTTATAATCTAAAGAAAATTTTGTTCAATGGAAAGGTTCCATGGATGTTAAAGGTTCTTCATGGAACCATCGATGCCAATGAAGAACCTTCATTTTTAAGAGTGTAAGTATAACCATTTAAGCGGCATAACTATATATAATAATGAATCAACAGTTATTTATCCAACATGTTCATGTATTTGTAGAATTGCAAGATTCCAGCTAAATCGGACTTCATACTGGATTTCTTTTACCACATTCGGTCTCCTTAAGATACGCAAAACAGCACAGAGACTGAATTACTTAAGGATAAAGAGAGAAATGCTGCACCCCGCTGCGCACTGACAGCACTGGCATCATGCATGATGTGTACTCTAAATCAGCATTATAAAATATACAGCTTATGCTTCTCATGAGACTAACCCCTCTCTCTTCTCCTGCTGTTTGACTTTTATAAACCCTAAAGCCCAACAAAACATATCATGTGATTCTAAAAGTATTCAAAAGCTACTTTACAATAAACACTAATATTTCCTATTGCAAATAAATCTTTTGCATGTTTAGTGGTGCAGAAATGTAATCCATGTGTTGAAATGGAAAAATAATCATTTCAAGTCGTCAGGGAGCGGAAAGTTAGCAAGCAAAAGCAACTTAAAGCATGACATATGAAATAATAGTCAGAAAAAATCAGATTTTTTTTTTAATGGAATGGTTTATTGAACCTTTATTCAAAATATTTATAAAAAGTTTGAGTTTTTTGTGTCACATTTGAAACATCAGACTTTAATGGCTTATATAAAAAGTCAGTTTTATTTCAAGGCTCAAACTGCAAAATTTGATGCAGCTGCTGATATTTTTATGGGCAAGAAATAAGTAGAAATTTTAATATATATTAATTTAAATCAATGTGTACAGTAGACTACTTAAATAAAATTAATATACAGTGGGTACGGAAAGTATTCAGACCCCCTTAAATTTTTCACTCTTTGTTATATTGCAGCCATTTGCTAAAATCATTTAAGTTCATTTTTTTTCCTCATTAATGTACACACAGCACCCCATATTGACAGAAAAACACAGAATTGTTGACATTTTTGCAGATTTATTAAAAAAGAAAAACTGAAATATCACATGGTCCTAAGTATTCAGACCCTTTGCTGTGACACTCATATATTTAACTCAGGTGCTGTCCATTTCTTCTGATCATCCTTGAGATGGTTCTACACCTTCATTTGAGTCCAGCTGTGTTTGATTATACTGATTGGACTTGATTAGGAAAGCCACACACCTGTCTATATAAGACCTTACAGCTCACAGTGCATGTCAGAGCAAATGAGAATCATGAGGTCAAAGGAACTGCCTGAAGAGCTCAGAGACAGAATTGTGGCAAGGCACAGATCTGGCCAAGGTTACAAAAAAATTTCTGCTGCACTTAAGGTTCCTAAGAGCACAGTGGCCTCCATAATCCTTAAATGGAAGACGTTTGGGACGACCAGAACCCTTCCTAGAGCTGGCCGTCCGGCCAAACTGAGCTATCGGGGGAGAAGAGCCTTGGTGAGAGAGGTAAAGAAGAACCCAAAGATCACTGTGGCTGAGCTCCAGAGATGCAGTCGGGAGATGGGAGAAAGTTGTAGAAAGTCAACCATCACTGCAGCCCTCCACCAGTCGGGGCTTTATGGCAGAGTGGCCCGACGGAAGCCTCTCCTCAGTGCAAGACACATGAAAGCCCGCATGGAGTTTGCTAAAAAACACCTGAAGGACTCCAAGATGGTGAGAAATAAGATTCTCTGGTCTGATGAGACCAAGATAGAACTTTTTGGCCTTAATTCTAAGCGGTATGTGTGGAGAAAACCAGGCACTGCTCATCACCTGTCCAATACAGTCCCAACAGTGAAGCATGGTGGTGGCAGCATCATGCTGTGGGGGTGTTTTTCAGCTGCAGGGACAGGACGACTGGTTGCAATCGAGGGAAAGATGAATGCGGCCAAGTACAGGGATATCCTGGACGAAAACCTTCTCCAGAGTGCTCAGGACCTCAGACTGGGCCGAAGGTTTACCTTCCAACAAGACAATGACCCTAAGCACACAGCTAAAATAACGAAGGAGTGGCTTCACAACAACTCCGTGACTGTTCTTGAATGGCCCAGCCAGAGCCCTGACTTAAACCCAATTGAGCATCTCTGGAGAGACCTAAAAATGGCTGTCCACCAACGTTTACCATCCAACCTGACAGAACTGGAGAGGATCTGCAAGGAGGAATGGCAGAGGATCCCCAAATCCAGGTGTGAAAAACTTGTTGCATCTTTCCCAAAAAGACTCATGGCTGTATTAGATCAAAAGGGTGCTTCTACTAAATACTGAGCAAAGGGTCTGAATACTTAGGACCATGTGATATTTCAGTTTTTCTTTTTTAATAAATCTGCAAAAATGTCAACAATTCTGTGTTTTTCTGTCAATATGGGGTGCTATGTGTACATTAATGAGGGAAAAAAATGAACTTAAATGATTTTAGCAAATGGCTGCAATATAACAAAGAGTGAAAAATTTAAGGGGGTCCGTACCCACTGTAAATATCAGCTGTCACTCTATATCTCCCAATAATGCCTTAGTAAGATGATTTAAATGCTTACTTTTATTATCAAAGCTGTGTAGCGAAGTGTATTGTGTGGAGAAAAACATAATTCAATGCAATAATGGTGATTGAGAAATCTACAAATAAACATTAAGTGTTCGTTTTGTCAAGTAAGTGTTCATTTTGAAATATTACTTACAATATAAAAGATATTCTTACATTTACTTTTTTTTTTTTTTTTACAATTATACTAATTGCTGCTGTACTACTTTTGGCTTAGTGCATTTAATAATAGCCTGAGACCGTAAGAGTTTGCACGACAACATATCCAGTATTGATTCATTTCAGTCCTTCACTAAACCTTGATGAGCATTGGAATGAGTATGCATATGCAGAAATCCACTTCACAGACCACCTGAGTGAGAAATGCATGCCACAACTGAAGGGTATAACCTGCCCTGACAGGACTCCAAGAATCCTGCTTGTCTGGTACTTGTATGTATAATTTTCTTCTCATGCAGTTTCACAGATGACACGGAAATAGCAACTCTGCATAATCACAGGAGTGTGGAGGGTCTGATAAGCCTCATGGTGCTCAGCATGAGAACATGAGCAGCATTGCAGCAGGTGGAGAAGATGACGGTAGATGAGGTTAACTGCTTCCAATATTTTCGCAGCCTCTCTAACTAGGAAAAATAGAGCCTATAATCAATTTTCTTAAAGGCAATAGAAACACATGCAGCTTTTTAGCGCAAGAAAACTTGGCCAATATTATAAGTAGACTTCAGGCAATGAAAATGTTAATACAGTCCCTTTAAGAGTTCACTGTAACAAATGTTTGTAGTTTTCACAGCATTATTACTGTAAAATGAACAAATGCTTATATATAGGCTACAACACATTTCATAGGATCATGTTTTTCTAAGCTTCATCGCAGGGCAAGCTGCAGCAGCTAAATAGAATAGATTATTGCTAGTTGTAAGTGTAGAATTTTAAACTTTAAAATCTTTAAAGGGTTAGTTCACCAAAAAAACATCATTTACTCACTTTACTCACTGAACTTTTTGAAGCGACAAAGTAGTAGTTGCTTGGACTGTCAAAGGAGGGACAGAAATCACTTGGATTTCATTAAAGGGGTCATGAATTAAAGGGTTAGTTCACCCAAAAATGAAAATTCTGTCATTAATTACTCACCCTCGTGCCGTTTTACACCCGTAAGATCTTCGTTGATCTTCGGAACACAAATTAAGATATTTTGGTTGAAATCCGATGGCTCAGTGAGGCCTCCATAGCCAGCAATGACATTTCCTCTCTCAAGATCCATTAATGTACTAAAAACATATTTAAATCAGTTCATGTGAGTACAGTGGTTCAATATTAATATTATAAAGCAATGAGAATATTTTTGGTATGCCAAAAAAACAAAATAACGACTTATTTAATGATGGCCGATTTCAAAACAATGCTTCAGGAAGATTCGGAGCATAATGAATCAGCGTATTGAATCATGATTCGGATCGCGTGTCAAACCGCCAAACTGCTGAAAATCACGTGACTTTGGCGCTCCGAACTGCGGATTCGACACACTGATTCATAACGCTCCGAAGCTTCCTGAAGGTGTGTTTTGAAATCGGCCATCACTAAATAATTCGTTATTTTGTTTTTTTTGGCGCACCAAAAATATTCTCGTCACTTTATAATATTAGTATTGAACCACTGTACTCACATGAACTGATTTAAATATGTTTTTAGTACCTTTATGGATCTTGAGAGAGGAAATGTCATTGCTCCCTATGCAGGCCTCACGGAGCCATCAGATTTCAACAAAAATATCTCAATTTGTGTTCCGAAGATTAACGAAGGTCTTACGGGTCTGGAACGCCATGAGCGTGAGTAATAAATGACAGAATTTTCATTTTTGGGTGAACTAACCCTTTAAGAAATGTAACTTTCCTTGATCTTTTGACATGTAAGACGTCATTGTACTATAAAAACATCCTGTAAGTTCTAGACCTTCCTTGTTAGTCCCAAAACAGCTTTTATTGAAACCAAGCTCTGAATCTTTCATGGACAGACTAAGAGCTTTAGCAAGTCATTGCCTAGCAACCCAACTCAGCTGAATGCAATGTCCTCTGTACCAAGGACTGTGCTTTAAAAACTAATTTGTATTATGAAATGGACATTTTAAAAGGAAAATCTTGTTATTATTTGTGAACAGATCAGTATTTAGTCACACTATATTCTGCTAAGAAAGAAATCCATTACGAAATTAACATACCAACAATAGGTCAGGGTTATTATACAAGTCTGCAGTGTGATGTGAATGTAGCGCCATTTTCAGTACCATATAATCAGTGTTTCTATATAGGGTTTTCAAACTATGCTCCGGTGGCCTTCAGGGGAGCTGTAAGGGAGTCTGTGGAAAAGTTTAGAGAAATGTTTTTTTACAGAGTTTCCGTACATGTTGGTAGGCAGCCAAATGCACGTTAAAAGTGCAATATGTAAGAATGTTGCAGTAAAATATCCAAAAACCACTAGGCCAGTGTTATATATTGTTCACTTTAGTACGTACAATATCCCAAATGTTTGCAACTATTTGTAAATTGTGAGAAAATTGCAATTTTAACCAAGGCTCCAGGACGTGTGAGGAGTCGCCTGTCAATCGCGTCATACCCGCGTTACCCTCGGTTTCCGGTTTTATTTTGTAGAAACCATGGAAACACCAAAGACGCTTTAATATATTACATGTTTTAACAGACAAGGGGACAACTGTTTGGTTACGTTTATAGACAGAAAACTAATTATTGTTATATAGCTCAACACGTTTAGTCTTATTGTTTAAATCTAATTTTCTTGATTTTTTTTGCGAGTACCATGCTTTACCATGCCTCAGAGAAAAACACTGTTTTGTGAAGTAGCTAACATAGCATAATCAGATGCAGCTTTATTTTTAGTAACAGTAATATAGAATTTTCTCCGTCATACAATACGTTTTAAAATTAATTGCATGCCATTTATCAACACAAGCCATCCAGCATTTAATATGATATTCTAAAATCGATCTATCTTACTGCAGTGTG
>RJVU01015592.1:3621055-3674015 GCA_003731715.1 Anabarilius grahami | reverse complement strand
ATTTTTTTATTAGACTTTAAAAGATAACATATAACACTTACATTTTAACATGACATCCAAAAGATACTATATTTAAAGAAATGGGTTTACATTGCACAAGGAAAAATAAATAAATAAAAAAATCATAAAAAAATATACCAATTCAAGTATATACCAGTTCAATTTTCAAGTAACTTCAATTCTTTGGCGAATAAAAGTGTATCTCTACATTTTTTATTATCAATACATTGGAGAGACTCAACATACAAATAAAAATCAATCATAAAGACCTTCAAACAGGGTTTAGAATTATTTCGTTTACTTTAATGAATATGAAATTTACCAAATAAAATCATAAGGTTTATCATAAAATTAGCAGATGGATTCTTTGATTCAAAATATAAGATAACATCTTTGGATGTTAATTCACAATTATAACCAGACTTCTGTAAAATATATATCGACAAATCTTCCCAGAATTTTTTGGAATGGTAACATTCAAAAAAAAGATGTAGAATTCTTTCTGGCTGATCTGAACAGAACGAACATTTTCCATTAATATCCATAAATTTGGATAAAGTATAGTTACTAACATAAATATTATGAAGTATTTTCAAATGTATTTCCCTAAGTTTATTAGATATACAAAACCGAAAGGGAAGTGAACCATTGATATTTCGAACTGTTTCGAAACAGTGATGACGCAATGAAGCCTCGTTTACTAAATCACGTGACTTTGACACTTTGATACACGCTCCGAATCACTGATTCGAAACAAAAGATTCATGAAGCTCCGAAGCAGTGTTTCGAAATCGGCCATCACTAAGTAACGTTAATAATCGCATCCATAAACATGATTTCTTCCCAAGTCCTATCTTACTTTCTTATCTTGAGCTATATAACAATAATTAGTTTTCTGTCTATAAACGTAACCAAACAGTTGTTCCCTTGTCTGTTAAAACATGTAATATATTTATATAAAAAATAATATATAAATATAAAAATGAATTTAAAAACGTTTTAAAAATGTAAAATGTATAAATGCAGAAAATAATACATTAAGGGGGGAAAATTTTAAAAATGAATTATATTTATTTTATCGTCATTTATTCATTAATTTATTTTCCTATTATCACAATTATTTACCTATTTATCTATTTATTCATCTATATATTTATTTATTTATTCATTCATTTATTTATTCATTTTTAATTTCTGCAGGTTTGGTCCTCCATACTTTACATTTCTCTGTGGGTTTTGAAATATTTATTTAACCAGTGAAAAGTTTTAAAAAGAACCTCGTAATTCCATTGGCTCTTCAAACTGTCAGTCAAACCTCACAACTCCACACTCCTCTATCGTAAAAGAAGTGCTACACGCCGTTTGAAGAGAGATTTCTCCTTGTTTACAATATTAGGATAAGTAAACAACTGTTTGTTTGAATAAGTACAGCGCTTTCTTTACTCAAGAAACACTATGTGTAAAAACTCATGTTGTATGTGTTTGAGGAGCAGAGAAGAGTGTCTTGCATTTGTCACCGTGTCATAGCCAGTCTTAAATAGTCTGTGTTGCGCTCATTCATAAAAAATGCTTAGTCACTCTTTGTATTTGTATTGCATGTTAAATTTTAATCTAACGAAACAGCGTAGGTTTCCATTCACGCAAACTCTTCTTGTGTTCCACTGTGACGTCACTGTGATCGCCGCACTCGATGAGTTCGATCAGAACGTTCGATGAGTATAAGCTTGAGTGCAGAGGCAAAATTCCTTTTGTAGCGAGTCGGCGAGTGTTTGTGAGTATGCTCTTTACACAGGGATTGGGGATCTGAATTTTAATCTTTTTATAACTCTTAGAAGAATCTGCTGAAAGAGTGGAATGTTATTTATATTTACTGTACATTTAGATAAATAAATAGGCATGCAGTGGTGGTTTGTGTGGAAATGGAGGCTGATATCTAAATCAATAATGATCAAAAAAAAAATGTGATAACTTGATCATTTATGTTTCATTGATCAACCGATTGCAGATCTGATTACACACTGAAGTGATAATAAAAGCTGATTTGTGTAACGTTAGTTTCTATTTGGGCGTAATAGAAAATTTTTATATACTTTTGCTCTCAGCCTCCCTTCACTTTTCTGATGGACTACCACTGGGCATACTCTATAGGCCTATACTTTTTATACATGGGTAACGTATACTTTGTTTTCCACGTTCTGCTCATTCTCAATCACGTGCGTAGTCGTGTCCGCACGGCTATTAACGGATGGATGAGTTTGACATATGCACACTACAATTGCTTATTTATACTCTATCAGATGTCAAAGGGCAGCACTGAATCGTGTCAATATTCTTGTGTCTTAACATTCACCTAGCGTATGCGCAGTTGTACACACACCGTCAGTGCAAACACCTTCTGATGATGAAAATTGTAGAACGCAGATGACATAAGTATACTTTGGGGTTAAAACAACAAGCTTTCAGGTTCTTATACTGTATGTTTACTCATCTTATTTCTTCCCTTTCTCTTTCTTTCATAGTTTCACAGTTACAGATTGCATATAGTCATTTCACCATCACATCAAACATCTATTGGAGTATGTCAGCCATGCCCAGTATTTATTCTGATGAGCTCACCTTGGCCCTTGCTGCTGGGAAGTGGTGGGCGATGGTGGAAATTTCATCCCCTATATCTGAGGAGCCTGAGTATGGGGGCCACATCTCTGGCCAGTGGGGGGATTTAGTGGAGGCACAAGACACTTCATGCCCCACATCCCTGGTCTTCAGTGATGCATCTGAGAAGGCCCAGAGAAGGTCCCAGCACTCTGGCTTCTTGGATGCAACACCGAAGACCACAAAGCAGTCAAGGCAGAAGATTGCTCAGGGAGGACCTGTCCCTGCCAGGTCCAAACAGGGAGCACCTGTGCCTAATGGGTCCCCACATGGGACACATGTGGCTGCTCCAAAGGTGCTTGCAGACTCTCCACATAGAGCATTCTAAGAAGTGAAGCACTCATTTAACATGTGAAGCATTACAATACTATATCTGTTCCCTCAACAGGACAATGTACGTCTGTGTCAGGCACCTCCACAAAAACTATGTGTGGAAACTGACAACATAAATGAAAATACGCAGCAGCTGAATTGTAATCTGGAGAGCCACAACCATCAAGCTTCTCGGAGGAGACCGGAAATTCGAAGCAGCCTTCGGCGTGGGTCCCAGCTGAGCCGGAAAAGAGCATCGGTTAGACCCTCCTATCTCTCAGTTTTACTTAGATTTAATAAAATTAAACACTCATAATTTAATCTGGGATGACAATCATATCCTTTTCAGTTCATCGCCTTCATATTGAAATGGTAGAAGCAATTTGTTTTTAAATTTACATTAAGGATCATTCATTAAATTTGGTCCGCATTATATGATTATGTCTGTTCCTTCAACAGGACAATGCAGGTGTGGACCCAAAAGGTGTGCCGGTGCATTCGGGGACCCCGCAGGGAGCACCCGTGCCTGATGGGTCCCCACATGGGACACCTGTGGCTGCTCCAAAAGTGCTATATGTGGAAACTGGCAACCTAAATGAAAAGACGCAGCAGCTGAATTGTAATCCGGAGAGCCACAACCATCAAAATCCTCGGAGGAGACCGGAAATTCAGAGCAGCCTTCGGCGTGGGTCCCAGCTGAGCCGGAAAAGAGCATCGGTTAGACCCTCCTATCTCTCAGTTTTACTTAGATTTAAAAAAATGAAACACTGTCATAATTTAATCTGGGATGACAATCATCTCCTTTTCAGTTCAGCCCCTTCATATTAAAATGGTTGAAGCAATTTGTTTTTAAATTTACGTTAAGGATCACTCATTAAATTTGGTCAGCATTACATGATTATGTCTGTTCCCTCAACAGGACAATGCAGGTCTGTGTCAGGCACCTCCACAAAAACTATGTGTGGAAACTGACAACCTAAATGAAAAGACGCAGCAGCTGAATTGTAATCTGGAGAGCCACAACCATCAAGCTTCTCGGAGGAGACCGGAAATTCGAAGCAGCCTTCGGCGTGGGTCCCAGCTGAGCCGGAAAAGAGCATCGGTTAGACCCTCCTATCTCTCAGTTTTACTTAGATTTAAAAAATGAAACACTGTCATAATTTAATCTGGGATGACAATCATCTCCTTTTCAGTTCAGCCCCTTCATATTGAAATGGTAGAAGCAATTTGTTTTTAAATTTACATTAAAGATCACTCATTAAATTTGGTCAGCATTACATGATTATGTCTGTTGCTTCAACAGGACAATGCAGGTGTGGACCCAAAAGGCGTGCCGGTGCATTCGGGGACCCCACAGGCAGCACCCGTGCCTGATGGGTCCCCACATGGGACACCTGTGGCTGCTTCAAAGGTGCTCGCAGACTACCCACATAGAGCATTCTAAGAAGTGAAGCACTCATTTAACATGTGCAGCATTACAATACTATCTATATCTGTTCCCTCAACAGGACAATGTAGGTCTGTGTCAGGCACCTCCACAAAAACTATGTGTGGAAACTGACAACATAAATGAAAAGACGCAGCGGCTGAATTGTAATCTGGAGAGCCACAACCATCAAAATTTTCGGAGGAGACCGGAAATTCGAAGCAGCCTTCGGCGTGGGTCCCAGCTGAGCCGGAAAAGAGCATCGGTTAGACCCTCCTATCTCTCAGTTTTACTTAGATTTAAAAAATGAAACACTGTCATAATTTAATCTGGGATGACAATCATCTCCTTTTCAGTTCAGCCCCTTCATATTAAAATGGTTGAAGCAATTTGTTTTTAAATTTACGTTAAGGATCACTCATTAAATTTGGTCAGCATTACATGATTATGTCTGTTCCCTCAACAGGACAATGCAGGTGTGGACCCAAAAGGCGTGCCGGTGCATTCGGGGACCCCACTGGGAGCACCCGTGCCTGATGGGTCCCCACATGGGACACCTGTGGCTGCTTCAAAGGTGCTCGCAGACTACCCACATAGAGCATTCTAAGAAGTGAAGCACTCATTTAACATGTGCAGCATTACAATACTATCTATATCTGTTCCCTCAACAGGACAATGTAGGTCTGTGTCAGGCACCTCCACAAAAACTATGTGTGGAAACTGACAACATAAATGAAAAGACGCAGCGGCTGAATTGTAATCCGGAGAGCCACAACCATCAAAATTCTCGGAGGAGACCGGAAATTCGAAGCAGCCTTCGGCGTGGGTCCCAGCTGAGCCGGAAAAGAGCATCGGTTAGACCCTCCTATCTTTCAGTTTTACTTAGATTAAAAAAATTAAACACTCATAATTTAATCTGGGATGACAATCATATCCTTTTCAGTTCAGCCCCTTCATATTAAAATGGTTGAAGCAATTTGTTTTTAAATTTACATTAAGGATCACTCATTAAATTTGGTCCCCATTACATGATTATGTCTGTTCCTTCAACAGGACAATGCAGGTGTGGACCCAAAAGGTGTGCCGGTGCATTCGGGGACCCCGCAGGGAGCACCCGCGCCTGATGGGTCCCCATATGGGACACCTGTGGCTGCTCCAAAAGTGCTATATGTGGAAACTGACAACCTAAATGAAAAGATGCAGCAGCTGAATTGTAATCCGGAGAGCCACAACCATCAAAATCCTCGGAGGAGACCGGAAATTCGGAGCAGCCTTCGGCGTGGGTCCCAGCTGAGCCGGAAAAAGGCATCGGTTAGACCCTCTTATCTCTCAGTTTTACTTAGATTTAAAAAATGAAACACTGTCATAATTTAATCTGGGATGACAATCATCTCCTTTTCAGTTCAGCCCCTTCATATTAAAATGGTTGAAGCAATTTGTTTTTAAATTTACGTTAAGGATCACTCATTAAATTTGGTCAGCATTACATGATTATGTCTGTTGCTTCAACAGGACAATGCAGGTGTGGACCCAAAAGGTGTGCCGGTGCATTCGGGGACCCCACTGGGAGCACCCGTGCCTGATGGGTCCCCACATGGGACACCTGTGGCTGCTCCAAAGGTGCTCGCAGACTACCCACATAGAGCATTCTAAGAAGTGAAGCACTCATTTAACATGTGCAGCATTACAATACTATATCTGTTCCCTCACCAGGACAATGTAGGTCTGTGTCAGGCACCTCCACAAAAAATGTGTGTGGAAACTGACAACATAAATGAAAAGACGCAGCAGCTGAATTGTAATCCGGAGAGCCACAACCATCAAGCTTCTCGAAGGAGACCGGAAATTCGGAGCAGCCTTCGGCGTGGGTCCCAACTGAGCCGGAAAAGAGCATCGGTTAGACCCTCCTATCTCTCAGTTTTACTTAGATTAAAAAAATGAAACACTCATAATTTAATCTGGGATGACAATCATATACTTTTCAGTTCAGCGCCTTCATATTAAAATGGTTGAAGCAATTTGTTTTTAAATTTACCTTAAGGATCACTCATTAAATTTGGTCAGCATTACATGATTATGTCTGTTGCTTCAACAGGACAATGCAGGTGTGGACCCAAAAGGCGTGCCGGTGCATTTGGGGACCCCACAGGGAGCACCCGTGCCTGATGGGTACCCACATGGGACACCAGTGGCTGCTCCAAAGGTGCTATATGTGGAAACTGACAACCTAAATGAAAAGACGCAGCAGCTGAATTGTAATCTGGAGATCCACAACCATCAAGCTCCTCAGAGGAGACCGAAAATTCAGAGCAGCCTTCGGCGTGGGTCCCAGCTGAGCCGGAAAAGAGCATCGGTTAGACCCTCCTATCTCTCAGTTTTACTTAGATTTAAAAATGGTTTTAAGGATCACTCATTAGATTTGGTCAGCGTTGCATGATTATGTCTGTTCCTTCAACAGGACAATACAGGTGTAGACCAGTCACCCCCACAAAAAAAGCAGCGCATGGCAATCGAAGTCAAGGTCCAACAGTCAGAGCAAGGCAGCTTAGAGCAAATGGACCATTTATGTAGAATGTTCACAAAGTTTTGTGTAATTTCAGATATTTAATATTTATTTAATATTTATGTAAATGTTTCTATAATCAATAAAAATTTAAACTGTATTTAGTTATTTGTCAGTGACAGTACACATTAATTAACACTGGTGTTATATAAACTGATAACTTTCATTTGCTGTCAGTGGGCTGATTAAATGTGATAAATTTACACACTAAGCCAAAGGATAGCATTGTAATAACATTTATAATTCGTATTGCCCACAATTTGTGTCTTGAGACAAAAGGGTATATAATACAACTGATTTCAGTATACATTTTCTTACATCCCAAATATCATGAGATCAAGGTGTGTTTTTGTTTTTATTTTTATCACAGGTTTTAATTTAACGTGAAAATCTTAGTGACATTGGGTTTTTATTGGATACAAACCCCAAGACATTCTATACTTTTATCAGTTGAACGTTTGAATACAAAAATCGCATATCAGGGGGGTCCTACGGTAAAAAATCACGTTCCGGGGGTAAAATTTGCTTTTTTGGCGGGGCTCCCCTGGTAAAATTCGCATTCCAGGGACTAAATATCGCGTTAATTTGGGTCTATTCAACCCGAGGACATGAAAAACAACCCGCTGCATGGGCTCCCCTGAAATCGTGATTTGTGAAATTTTGGGGGGTCTCAAAAAATATTGACAATGTGTTATTTTGACGTGCAATTTCAGTTTTGTGTAATGTGATCATCGTGGATTATTATGTGTAAAATTGCAAAAATATCATTCATTCATGCATGACGGCGATTTAAACCTTCAATGAAGATAACTGTCTATACATGGTATTCATGCCATGAGCATCAAGGTGTGGGGGTGCTGCGGTGCAAATTCCACTCATGTTTAGTACATGTTAACTCGAACAGCAAAGGAAGCTGACCCCAGGCCTGTGTTAAGGTGAGGCATGTTATTCGCAATTATGTGTTGTGGCTGGGTTGTTATAGGTCTGCGTGACTCTCGATGTATTAGACCTAACTGAACGGAGGAATTTGGGTATTCTTCTGTAGCCTGACGAGAAACTTTAACCCTTGTTCATGTGAACTCAAAGACAGCCTGATGCTTTGTCTTTGATGCTTTGTTTATAGACTATTTGTGGGTGGCTGTTTGTTGTTTCACCTATCAATTCGTGTTGATAATGTATAATAGAGTAAATCCTATATAATGCTTGCATAAAGCAAGTAGTGTACACAGTAGCTGTTATGTATATTTGTAACTCATTGTAAGTCCTCTTTTGAGGCACGCACAAGCGCACTCATATCTCCATGTTAAATATTTTTTTGTGAGTTAATATGTTAAAGGCACAATATGTAATTTTCACCCTAGAGGTCGCTTAATTCAAAACAAAGGCGTAGCTTGATGATGCAGTGCAATGAGCGTGGAATCATTGTTGTTTTCACCTCCACAACCAGCCGATGGCAAACAATCTGACAGGACTCAGGCAGAAATCATGTTCATGGGTGAGCAAATGTTCTAGTTCTATTAACGTTAAGCAGGACGCGGCTGAAAGCCCGAGCAAATGTTCTAAAGTTCTATTAAAGGAACACTCCGCTTTTTTTTAAAATAGGCTCATTTTACAACTCCCCTAGAGTTAAACAGTTGAGTTTTACCGTTTTCAAATCCATTCAGCCGATCTCCGGGTCTGGCGGTACCACTTTTAGCATAGCTTAGCATAGTTCATTGAATCTGATTAGACCGTTAGCATCTCGCTCAAAAATTACCAAAGAGTTTCAATTTAAAACGTGACTCTTCTGTAGTTACCTCATGTACTAAGACCGACGGAAAATGAAAAGTTGCGATTTTCTAGGCCGATATGGCTAGGAACTATACTCTCATTCCGGCGTAATAATCAAGGAACTTTTCTGCCGTACCATGAGTGCAGCAGGTGCAATGATATTACGCAGCGTCTCTCACAAATGTCTCCATGGTTGCAAGGCACGCTCCCTGTGCAAGCAAGGGGTCACAGGCGGTGCGTAATATCATTGTGCCTGCTGCACCCATGGTACAGCAGCAAAGTTCCTTGATTATTACGCCAGAATGAGAGTATAGTTCCTAGCCATATCGGCCTAGAAAATCGCAACTTTTCATTTTCCGTCGGTCTTAGTACACGATGTAACTACAGAAGAGACAAGTTTTAAATAGGAAAAATATTGAAACTCTTTGGTCATTTTTGAGCGAGATGCTAACGGTCTAATCAGATTCAATGAACTATGCTAAGCTATGCTAAAAGTGAAACCGCCAGACCCGGAGATCGGCTGAATGGATTTGAAAACGGTAAAACTCAACTGTTTAACTCTGGAGGAGTTGAAAAAGCGAGCCTCAACAGCGCAACCTTGTTACTGTCAGCACATTATACATTATATATTAGAATTATCCATTATCAATCGCCATTTACACTAAATGTAATAGAATCATGCTTGCGTTTTGGTGATTCCCTAGCTATTTTTGTTTTTGCTGTTTTAAACAGGACAAGTAAAACTCTCTTTCTCTTGCCCCTTCAAAAAATTAAGCGTTAATGTCGAGCCCTGATAAGCCTATGTGCCAGGGCTCAGCCCCGGACGGCCCCGGCCCAATTTAACCCCTGACTATAACGATAACTATATTTGCGTCCACACCAACGTTCGATAATGGTCTGTTTATTGTAAGCTCATGCGCTGCAGCTTCAAAGTGTGTACAACATGTTTTTGCTGTTCTTGTTGCAGTTACATGGCTTTAACCAGCAGATGTCCTCGGCATGCTATGTTTCGAGTGAATAGCTAGTGTAATCGATCTAATCTAACAGTGAATTTAGCTGACAAATTCAATATAGTGGAATAAAAACAACGCCTAGTTTTTTCACTGCAACTTCAAAGGAAGCATGAAAATGTTGTTGAAAGTAGCGCTGGATCCCTGAGGTAATTTTATGTTACACGGCTTGCTAGCCTGTCATAATGATCTCATCATTAATAATTCTCACCATTTATTCAGAGTTTATGACCAATTGTTATGCATATTAGAGGTCTACAAAGAGGACCCGGGATCCGTACGGGTTCGGGTCTATATTTTAAATGGTCAGCCGGGTCCGGGTCAGGTCCCAATCTATTACTTCGGTTCCTGGGTAACATTGTGTGTATACCCGAGCCAGTCTGACTCGGAGATCAGCCGGCCATGTTCAGAGTCAGTCAGCGCTGTGCGTGTGTTTTGTAACTTGCAAAGTATGAGCCAGGAAATAAGGTGAAAAAAACACGAGCGACCCAGCCATCAGAAGCAGAGCAGGTTAAAGCAAGCGAACAGTGATCATCGAGTTTTCCTATTCCTATTGTGTGCAACAGTAATGCAAACAAACTTCAAATCTCAAAAACTGCTTGCAGCCTTGCACACTCATATTTAAATAACATTTCAAATCATAAACAAAATCTGAGATGAACTATCACATGAATGTTTTCTGTGCATTTAAAAGCTTATGTTTCAGGTTGCTCCAGCTAACGCGCATGTGCAGTCGCATGCGAGCGCACTTTCTTTATTTTTATAATAATATTATGAATGAACAGTCTTGTTATGTCTAAAGTTTTTGTCAGACTTGGCTCAGAAAGCACAGAAATGATCGCAAATAAGTAGTACTAACGTCAGCGGCCATGTCACTGAACAAGCAATCATTATTATAGTTAAAAAGGGCAAACAGTCAAAGTTATTTTATTATATGAGTAGACTCGAGAAAAAAAAAAAGCAAAACTGCACAGTCGCATTTGTCATCGTGACAGCAAGTGGACTTTTAAAGCTGGAATAATGAGTGGATTAAGCATTTCAATCGGCAAGAGAGGAATAACATGGATGGAACTTTCTTGGCAAGGAGGACTGTGCATTAGACAAAACGTTTTATTTTCGCAACTTGTTTATCGACTTATTAATAGCAGTTTGCTGTGGAATAGACCTATGTGCCGATCAGGTCCAATCGGGTCTGTGTCTTCCTGGCCGAGTTCGGGTCCAGCTTTCATATAATAGACGGGTCCGCGTTGGTTCCGGGTAGTACATTTATGGCATTTCTCTGTTCTGCACGGGTCCGGGTCCAACTTTCAAAATAATAATCGGGCCAGGGTCGGTTCCTTGTAGCACATTTACGGGTCTCTTCGGGTTCGGGTATGAATTTTTGGACCCGTGAAGACCTCTAATACATATATCCATAGGGGGGTTTGACTTGTCAAACAGTGATGGCTTTTTCTGGACCTCAGCGATTAACTTGAGCAATGTTGTCTGCCATTTTAAATGCGTGAGTCCTTAAATTAGAATAAATTCTGATTGGCTGTCAGTGTTTTATCATTCTACAGCTGGAAAAAAATATCATTATAAAAGTGATCCCAACAATATCGTTCCTCTATATCGTTATTGTCATTGCTGTGGTGTGGACTCTGCTATTCTTTTACATTTAGAGCGATTTTTAGAACTTTATCGTTATCTTTATAGTTATCGTACTTGGTGTGAACGGGCCTTAAGACTAACTGTGATGAGATATATAACAATGATTAGTTTTCTGTCGAGTTGCTCACCTGTCTAATAAAATGCATAATATATTAAAGTGTCTTTGGTGTTTCCATAGTTTTTATGGAAGTAGGGCTGGAAATCGAGGGTAATGCAGATACAATGTTGTTGACATTGACAGGTGAAGGCAGGAACACACCAAGCCGACTGTTGGCCGTCGGCAGTTTTTGTTCGTCGGCCGACTAAGTTTTCTCAGTGTTTTCTCAGACATTTCATCTTACGCAGGCGCAGAACGCACGTGCTACTTGGCTGTCGAGCGTCGGTTTGGTGTGTCAAGGCAACTTTGGACCCAGACGCTGCCGACGTGAGCCAACCCCGCAGTCTGCTTTCATCGCCACTAGTTTGTCAGCGTCAGCTTGGTACATTTTAAGGCAGGAAAACACCAAGCCGACGGTCGGCCATCGGGCAGTTTTTCTTCATCGGCCGACTAAGTTTTCTCAGTGTGTTCCGCACCGTCGGCTGAAGTTGGTCCTCGTCTGCTTTTTTCCAGCCGATTCGAAATGTTGAATCGGCGTCGGAGCTCGTCGGTCCGTCGGGCCATCTGATCATTCTGATTGGCTGTTCAGCTACTGCCACCTGCTGGTTCGGAAAGGCATTTCATCTCACACAGGCGCAGAACTGACGTGCTACTTGGCCGTCGGCTGTTTAGCGTTGGTTTGAAGTGAAAGTGAAAGTGAAGTGACATGTGGCCAAGTATGGTGACCCATACTCGGAATTTGTGCTCTGCATTTAACCCATCCAAGTGCACACACACAGCAGTGAACACACACACACCGTGAACACACACCCGGAGCAGTGGGCAGCCATTGCTGCGGCGCCCGGGGAGCAATTGGGGGTACGGTGCCTTGCTCAAGGGTCTCACCTCAGTCGTGGTATTGAGAGTGGGGAGAGTGCTGGACATTCACTCCCCTCACCGACAATCCCTGCCGGACCTGAGACTCGAACCCATGACCTTTGGGTTACAAGTCCGACTCTCTATCCATTAGGCCACGACTTGGTGTGTCAGGACAACTTTGGACACAGACGCTTGTGTCCGTCGGCTTGGTGTGTTCCGGCCTTTAAGGCACTATATAATTACATAAATACAGCATACTTTTTTTGTTTAAAATCTCATAAGAACTGACTGAACGTGGCTGGTCTAATTGTGAACGATTCATCGTTGCATGGTATTCAAAAGAATTTTTTTTTTTGAAATTTTGTAGCAAAAAACTGTAGGCCTGTGTAACAGTGATTTATGGGAATCCCTTTAATGATTAATTATTCATATTTGCATCCAGCACTCTGCAGTCAAATAAGCTCTGTGTTTCATGAACTGTAACTTTATTTTCTTTGTGTTCTAGTTCTAATTTGCAGTGTATTACTTTTGCATTTCTCATTTTCTTTTAGATTATGCATTTCTCAGTGTGGTTCCTATCTCAATGCAAAAGAGAAACTAAAGTGTGGCAAGGCAACGTTTTTGCCAGCGATGTGCAGTCAGTCATATTGAATTGAGCCCTGGAGGAAGTTGGACTATAAGAGCATTTCCATTCGCTTTTTTTTTTTGCCAAGCATTTGCATAAAGTGTAAAATAAACAAATAAATAATAAAGAAAAAAACTGGGTAATCCTTTTTTTTTTTTATTATTATTTCTAGAGAGATTTTGCACATGATAGTTTACTATCTACAAATGCAAAGCTTTTGTGTTGCCTTTGAGGTTGGTTCATTTAGCATTCTAAATGATAATCTTGGCTTCCTGTGAGACTAGCTAACTCCAATAGATGCATAATCAACACCAACAACACAACCAAAACAATGCAGTGGTATTATGTGTGATGAAATGCAGCCCTCTCCATGGGCTGTGCCATGCAAGGCTATTTGGAGAATAACAATAGCAGTCCATTTATCACTTGTCTTTTGTGACAGTACCTGCTCTCCCAGGTGATTCATTCCTTGGACCATATTTTTCAGCCATCTCAACCATAACCAGAGGAGAAAGTGGCAGAGAATGATGAAATAGGTTGTGCGGCCTTCATATTTCTACAAATTTTGCAGTCCCTGTGCAATATCTTTTGAAATATGAAATGTCTTAAAATGGCACTCATGCCACTGTTTGCTTGTTGAAAAATGCTTACAATATTTGTTTCTGTGTGCTCCAAAATATCCTTATAGAAAATCAAATTATTACCCACTACTACAGCATACTGTGTTCTACTACAGGCCCACATGTACTTTAATTTTCAAAGCATAATCATTGGCTCATGAATTTCAGATGCCTCAAGGATGCATGCAGACATTTTTAATATCCAGCACAGTATACTAAAATATATTTTTTAATAGGTGCAGTCCACATTGGATTGTGAAGGAATGCATGAGCAGATTTCACATTTCCAGGGTTCTCAGAAGCGGAAGTCGTCATCAGGGGCGATTCTGGGATTTCAATATTAGGGGAGTTCAGCCCCCAATGAGGGATTTAAAATATTAATTTAATAATGTTTGTATACTAAGGTAGGCATGAACAATAGAGTTGATTCTACACTATCAAGTTAATCCCTGAATAGGCCTATTGATTAAATTTCTAATCATTTCAAATGACCAGCTAATATTCATTAATATTCTTTAAAAATATATAGACAAACCTTATATTACTGCAGAATGTCTAGATTGGCCATATGTGGGTAAAAAAAAGATTTTTAGTTTTTTTTTTTAATTCAACCCAAGTAATGTTTTAAACACTTTTTTACTCTACATTTGTGCAATAAAATTAACTTTAAAGAAGATCTACATTTCTCATTTTCATTCATGGAGATAACATAGAAAATGTGCCATGCTTTAGTGGAGGATTTCTGTCACCAACAAACACTTTTAACATGAAAATGACATGAAATTACAACTATAACCAGTAGATGGCTGCAGAGGACCACTCATTAGCTCATTTGCCATTCCCACTCCCTCTGTAGTTCTTTTCATGTGCTTTGCTTTTGGATTTATTATAAAATGAATACGATCATGAATTAGTGTACAGATTACTCACACATTTTGGGGGGGCTGGGTGGGAATTTAGGGGGGCTAAATCCTTCCTAAAATGGCGCCCCTGGTCATCATATTTGGGTAAAATTCTGTAGGCCTAGCAGTGAATGGGAGATGACAACTAATATAATTTTTGTATCTCCATTTTCTCCAATAGCAAAAGAAAATCCATGATAGAGTTTCCACAACTTTACAAAAAAAGGGGGGAAAATATAGAGAGATTGATGTCAAATTTGCCATCACTCCCTCACTGTTGTCCCTCGCAGCAACGTTCATTCGTTTTGTTGGTAATTTACTGTAATATAACACAATATATAATGTTATAAATGTGCATTCAATTTAAAAATATATGAACTACTAAAACTACTAGATTTATGATGATGATAACTTTGGAAATGTGTAGTCTGTGAAAATGGTCCGAAGGTCTTACGGGTGTGTAACGGCATGAGGGTGAGTAATTAATGACATAATTTAGATTTTTGGGTGAACTAACCCTTTAAATGTTTAATATTGATGTGGTTGAACTGCTTTTCATAATTTCTTGTGATGCATAGTTTTACTGTTTAAATGTTGCTGAAAAGCTTATAAAGCTTGACACATTCCATATGCAATTGGGGCATGTTGTCACAAAAGGTCGATGTGTGTTTTTTCATAGCAAAGTTATGACAGAAAATAACTCAAAAACAAACCTTGAGATATATGAACTGGATTTTAACTAGCCCGTGTTGTTTGCATTAAAGGTACTACAGAGGATGTTTTGTTTTATACATTTTTGCAATATTACTTGAAACTAACTGATAAAAGACTATTTATTAGGTGCACTGAAAGGAATAATATTAATATACATCATCTGTGCACGAGGTAGGGCCATAAAAACATCAGGCAATCGTTTACGAGATCATCGCGTAAACGATTGGCCCTCTGGCTTGTCAATCACTGCCATTGCGTTCCTTGTGAGAGACGTGCGCGGATTGGCCCTGTGGCTTGTCAATCACTGCCATAACGTTCCTTGTGAGAGACGTGTGCGGCTGCGACCTCCAGTAACTTTCCACAGGCGCCGCATACAATGTTTTTGTCAGGAGACAGGAGTAACAACTGCAGATTATGAGTTACCTGCGGTGAGTCCGACATAATGAATCCACTAACACGATACAGCGAATGCAGGTGGTAAACACTCGTGCACGAGTTTTGGGAGGCGTTCCCTCGAAATGAGCTGTGAAGGAGGGGGTTGTTCTTACGCATGCGCTTATTTCAAAAACTCACTAACAAGTCTTTGGATTCTCAGTCGACGAAAAGATCCTCTGTAGCACCTTTAAGTAGCGAAAAAATCTAATAAGGGATCTTGAAAGATACTTTATAATTTCATACATGTTACATTTATCCTAAGTAAACCAAGAGTTTACATGCGCCTAAAGCAAACCTATTTTCAAACACGAATTTTCAGAAACAAAAACAGAATTATGTTTTATTTTTAGCTCCTGTCCACCTACCCGCACATCTTCAAAATCACTTTTTTCCCCAGCGACTTTTGTATTACATCACATCCAAAAGAGGAAAGAGCAGAGTGGAGGAGAGACAGGAGGCGGAGATCAAAGAAAACCGTGACCAACGGAACTGACGTCACTGGCATAATGTAAACTGTTGAGATGATCCATGGTAACAGACTCAGTGCAGCAACCGCTCGCACAGACACACTCACAGGATCCGACAGAAATGCCTCGAACCTGGATCGCACCTGCACCGGCTCTTGCATCCTACAGACGAGCGGCGATCGGACTCGTATCAGACGCGCCGTCTGCCTTTTAAACGCGACGCACCTGTCAGGAATCCAAAACATTTGATGTATTCCTCCAGTTAAATGTACTGCCAATTCACAAGAAGCAAGGAAACCGACGAAATGTGTGGTTAATCTGTCTCTCATCTCACAGACTACAATAGGAGCAGATGATTTTAATCCGGATGAAATAATGACTCTTGTGGATTAACGCCTTCATTGTCACTCTCTTTTTTTTTTTTTTTGCTTTATCTGGATCGAAGGATCATCTGCCTTTGCCATTTGCCATTACAGTCTTTATATTACATCCATAGTAATATAATATCGTGAAGATGGCGACTGGAGCGGGCTGGCAGCATTACTACAACCCCGCTGGCAGCGCTTCGACGGGGAAATACAACAGCACCTCCACTTCAACATCCACCAGCACGTCCTTCCCGTCCGGTTTAACCCTCGAATACACGCAGGACCTCCACCTGAAGATGAGCAAGAAGATAGCACAGCTGACCAAGGTAATTTTGTGCGCGTTTTGGGGATGCGTAATGCCATGTGTGGTGTTCGCAGGTTGAGCGATGCGCATTGAAAGTGCCGGAGACCCCCATCCAAATGACAACAGGCTTGGCCTTCAGTCCGGATTAACACTAGAATGCATAAATGGGCTCAAAATGACCAGATATGGTGAAATATTTTATTAAGAAACACATTTGATTTCTAGATATTCCATTTATTTCTCAACTGTAGAACGAGAGTCTCACCAAAATCATTATAGTTCTAACTTATAGTTATTACAGGTTCAGAAAATATATCAAAATTATTTAGTGAATAAGATTTAATATCAATAATCATATTTAATTCCTTGAAACGACAGTTATTACTACTCAAATGTTGTTTATGTCTGTCAAATTAATGTTTTATGTTATAAAGGAGTTTTTTATTACTACTAGCGTTTATGAAAGGAACAATTTATTTACTCAAATGTTTTTTGTCTGTAATGGTTTGATATATAAATATATATAAAAAAAGCTATATAGTCAAAAGTTTGGAAACATCTGACCATTTCACACCATCCAAAAAACCTTTTTAAGCCTTTAATGCTTTTTTAGAAATTAGTTTTAAAAAGACAAATATCTATATTTTTCCTATGGGCAGGGCCGTGCAGGAAAAGCGTCCAACAAGTATGCAGCATGTGAACTCCTTAAATACTGCTTATAAAGCAACCCTGGGTGCATCTCATGAGACTGGAAAAGAGAAGCCCGTCCTAGAGTGTGCAGAGTTTTTGTTTTGTTAATATTTTTCAGATAATTCCCATTTCATTGGTCTCGTTCCCTCAAAAGGAAGCAGAGCAAAATCTGCCCAAATGCTGGTCCTGTCTGTAAGGATCATATCCACATAATCTGCAAAGCGTTCTAGGCACGTTTGTATTTGACATAATCGCACATTAGTTATAGCTGAATATTATTTGTATTGTATATGTACATGGAAAGTGAACAAATTAACATGATTGAAATATTTTATGCATATACATTCTTAAATTTTTTAATTAAGCTGAATCAAGTACGGCTCATTTTGACCCCCTTTATGCATTCATGTAGGAGTTTTGGGACGTTCATTCTTGGGTTAAAACGTACTTAAAGTAAATTTTTGTATGCTTAATACCATCATACTATAGTTGTTTTTAATTCAGTGCTAATAATTCTGGCCTCTACAACACTGATCATCCTCCATCCTCAGATTGGTTGCTGTGGAAATATTGAGTAAATTGAAAGATATATAGCCTAAGCATACTTTCTCTGCTGGTGTAGAAAGAATCTATATACGGTAAGCATGCCTTTTAATATTCGAGTTTGGCTTTTTTGGTATAGGGTTGGTGGCAGATCATCCTGATACGTTCATTTACATTAGCATTTGTATGTTATATCTGTGGTTTAATCTGTGAATATTATCAACACCTGCTGTTTTGTATGATCCTCTTAGCCCTGACTGAGAAATGGGAATGGCATGTTTCCCAAGCCTGCGTCAGCTATTAATTTTCAGGTATTAGAGCCAGCCAGGGTTCCCACGGTCATGGACGACCTGGAAATATCAGAGTTGAGTTTTGCAGCCCTGGAAAAGGTATTGCAATTCCTATAGTGAATATGCATTTTTCTCTAAAATATCTTATCAGCTAGATATTGATGATGTGTAGAGTTAAACATGCTTGAGAGTCAGGGTGATGTTCGATTTGTGAGCCAGTTGTTCTTTTGAGTTTATTTTATTTTAATGAATTGGTCAAAGCAGTTTAAATAATGGTGTGATTCATTAGCGAATCTGACTTGAATCTTTTCTTGATAATGACTTGATCTCTGTAAGTGTCTGCTTTGAACTCTAGAATTTTTGATGAATCAAATAAAATATCTTCACATACCCAAAAGCTGCTATTCAGTGTAAAGTTCATTATTTTTATCATGAGCCAGTTGCTCTTTTGTGTTTGTTCATTTGTAATGAATGGTAAAACTGATTCACAGAATGGACAGAATGATTCATTATGTTAGTGTAATGACTGGTTCACTGTAAGTGATTGCTTGGAAGATTGAAGAAATATAATATTTTCATGTACTCAAAGCCTCTATCCTGTGAAAGTTGATTATATGTCGATTATATTGTCTTAAAAAAAGCAATGTTCTGGCAGTCTTTGATCTGTGCTTGTTGCCTAACCGTTAGTAAACATACTGGATCAGGAATACAAAGTGAGTGACGAAATACATATTGAACCTTAATGTGTGCAACCATTCATATTCCATAATCTATAAAATGATTTAACATAGTCACTGCCTCCAGCAGATCTGTTGGTTTATGATTGCTGTTCTTGCGCATGCACACTGAAGTTCATTCATCCTTAGGGAGCTCGGGCTGCGCCTCGTAAATGAGATTACAATGCTTTGGCTGAGTATTGATGTACCTGTCAGACTATCATTAAACATGGACACCTGGGTCATTGCTTTTAAAGGACGTGCGAAGCACGAGGAAATGATGTGTCATCAAAAAAGTGTGCAGAGGATTTTGTAATTTATGATATTTCTATCACATTACAATTCTTTGTGCTTTGTACTGCTGAGCACATTTATACCTCATTGTTGATTTGCAATTTAAATGTAATTGTTAATGCTTCTCTTGCAAATGTTTTGCGTTCTCCCAAGAAACTTTGCATTTGCTCGCAAAATCCTTGCATTTTCCCAAGAAACTTTGCGTTCGCTCGCAAAATGTTTGCATTTCACCGAGAAACTTTGGGTTCGCTTGCAAAATGTTTGCATTCCCCTGATAAACTTTCCATTCACTCGCAAAATGTTTGCTTTTCCCCGAGAAACTTTGGGTTCGCTTGCAAAATGTTTGCGTTTCCCTGAGAAACTTTGCGTTCACTCGCAAAATGTTTGCATTCCATAAGAAACTTTGCTTTCACTCCCAAAATGGTTTGCGTTTACCTGAGAAACTTTGCGTTTGCTCCCAAAATGTTTGCATTTCCCTGAGAAAATTTGGGTTCGCTCACAAAATGGTTTTTGTTTCCCTGAGAAACTTTGCATTCACTTGCAAAATTATTTGTGTTTCCCTGGAAAATTTGCATTCACTCACAAAATATTTGCTTTTCCCTGAGAAAATTTGGGCTCGCTCACAAAATGTTTGTGTTCCCGCAAGAAACTTTGCGTTCACTCGCAAAATGATTTGCGTTTCCCCCGAGAAACTTGCATTCACTTGCAAAATGTTTGCTTTCCCCCAAGAAACTTTGCGTTCGCTCGCAAAATGATTTGCGTTTCCCCGAGAAACTTGCATTCACTTGCAAAATGTTTGCTTTCCCCCAAGAAACTTTGTGTTTGCTTGCAAAATGATTTGCGTTTTCCTCAGAAACTTTGCGTTCGCTCGCAAAATGATTTGGGTTTTCCTCAGAAATTTTGCGTTCGCTTGCAAAATGTTTGCGTTTCCCTGAGAAACTTGCGTTCACTCACAAAATGTCTGTGTTCCCCAAGAAACTTTGCGTTTGCTTGCAAAAAGTATTTGCATTTTCCTGAGAAACTTTGCGTTCACTCACTTGAGTTCTTTGCAAGCGAATGCAAAATTTCTCAAGGGAACACAAAAGATTTGCGAACGAACGCAAAGGTTTTGTGACCGAATGCAAAGTTTCTCGGGGGAATGCAAAACCATTGAAATATTTTTTTTTTCCTCCCATCCCATTTTTTTTCCACCACCATGTCACTTTAGGGGCTCCATAGAACTGAAAATGACAATGCAGTATAAATTTAAAGGAATAGTTCACCCAAAAATGAAAAACCTGTTCTTATCTACTCACATTCATGCCATTCCAAAGCTGACTTTCTTTCTGTATTTATTTTTTTCCAATTTTTTTTTGTGCACATAAAATCATAAAAGTCAAAAGGGTCAGTGTTTTTTGGAGTCCTTGACTTCTTTTGTGTTTTGAGTAAGAAAGAAAGTCAAATCAGTGTTATTTTAGGATAATTGAGATACTATTAATAATATTTCGATTTCAATTATATTAGATTTTTTCCATTTTCATTTTAGTTTAAGGTTTTAGTAATTTTGTTGTGTGGTTTTGGCATAACAGCAAATGTGTTTCTGAAGTTTTATGCAGCTGGTTTGGGCAGAGCTGTAATGAGGTCCCAAGATCCTGACTGCACAGTTTTAAGAGAAGCTTTTTCATTTGTATGTTTTGAAATTTTTTTACCTTTCATAGTTAAGTGTATTGTTAGTGCATTAGTACTTTGTCAGCCCCTTTCTCATACGGCGCTCTTGTTGAAATTTACAATTTCAAATTTCAATCAATTTGATTACTGTCTTGCCTCTATTGCCTCTGTCTCTCCACTTGGTATCCACACTTCCCAGTCTCCAGATGGGCCCAGTCTGGGTCTCACAGCCTCCTGATGGGTATCAATAAACTCCAGAAGCATCACATTGCAATTCAATTACCTCCCACAGGTTGTTTGTGCAAAAACATTTGATGCTTCTCACACAAATGCTTGTTCAGTAGCTGCCCTTCAGAGCTTTTTATATCTAATTATCATCTTTACTGCAGCTGTTGAAGCAGTTTAAGTCAGTCTTTACTGTCTTTCTTACTGGCTGTTCAATCTTTTTGTTCTACACTTTAGAAGACTGTAAATTACCTGCTGGTCTTTTTACAAAAGTTGGCATTTTAAAAATTTGATTTTGACCCATGTATATACACTTGAGTGAATTTTCAAGATGTTTATCATTAAAAATGGAGGTATCCTAAAAATTGCATTTTGGTTATTATTTTACTGCCCCGATAAAGCTATTCCACAAGACAACATAACTGTAATTGTTAATTTGTATATTTTAATAAATTTAGCAAGGAGACAAAAGGGGATTGGAAACATATTCACTCAACTGTATATGATTTTAATGCCCATATTTATACAGATGGGCCATATAAAAATATAATTATTCATTGCCACCATCAAAAATGGCTATGATAGTACTTTGAAGACATTTTCCTCAATCTACTGTTATAATTCTATAGCAATACAACTGTCAAAACCAGTAACATTTTCTAATGAAACTAGCTGTGAAAAATGTTGCCCTAAGTGAGGATTTTTAATTAAGCTGCTATGCAGACTCTTGGAGAATTTTCTGTATTATAAGAGTATAATGCAGCCACTGAAATTCAATAAATCTAAGAAATACATAAAACAGCTATGATTTGCCAGTTGAGACAAAAGTAGTACAAGCTAGGCTTTATCCTCTGCATATATATTGCGTCAAAACCATTACTGCGATGTATTCTTGTATGTTATGTAACATAATTACTTTATATTCACACTGAAGCTTATGCAAGATTGAAGGCCACGTTGTAGTCTAAAGTATGACTGAGTTGCCATAAGGGTGCATAAATAGGTCATTCTCTTTTAATTCACCAAGTGTTTCGGTTTTGGTTTCCTATAATGTTGCATTTCACCTTGACTTGAGAGATAACGTTCCTCTTAGACTTTAATTCATTCAGTTGACAACATTAGCATTTGATTGTTGGGGGTCATATAGTGGCAGGTGCTTAAGTTCCATGTGGCTTGGCATGTAAAGTCAGTTGTTACCTCTATGTTTGAATCATGGCATGAGAGGAGGATGTGCGTGTGTCATAATCCAGGGGTTAATATGATTCTTGCGCAGGCCGCATGGCAGATGGTGGAAGCCCAGGGCACTGGGACTTAGGTGCAATAGTGAATGTGAGGACTATAACAATGTTTCCTTAAGGGAACAGCTTGCTTACTCTGATAACACAGAGAAATGGCACTGCATGCTTACGGTAGCTTATAAAACACTAAGCAGCCTTGTTGTGAAATTGTAACTTTATTACTGTGTTTATTCCTTATCCCACTATAAGGTAGAAAACCAGTACCAGAGACTTTTTGAATGTATATTTTATTAGTTAGTCAGAGTCAGCATACAGCATACATAATTACTACCTCCATTTAGGCAAAAATGTAGACAAAAATGAATAATATACACATCTAAATAAGTTTATGGGCTCTTTAAACTTGATTTATTGTATCTATTGTGTTTGAGGAAGGAATCTGTACATATGATGACCATTTAACACACCAATTTGCTTATTCTGTCTAAAACTAAATTGCTCAGAATCCCATTTCCTGAAAGTTTAACCTTTGGATGTAGAATATCATTCTTCTAATTTAGTAGCTTGTTATATCCAATTTGAGGAGGAAATGAAATAAAATGAGCCAACCATAATTCAGCAAATATTAACCTTCACTGCAGAACACTTTTTAGATGTCTGGTCTTACCTCATTAAGATAAGCATGTACCTTTATGGACAAAATTCATTGAAAACTGTCATATTAGTAAAAATGTGAATATGTCATAGGCCTAATCAGATTGAGGGCTACTTGACAATATCATCCATCCATCCATCCATCCATCCATCCATCCATCCATCCATCCATCCATCCATCCATCCATCCATCCATTATTTTATTTATATTATTTTATTCATATACTAAGTATATTCATCTTGTGGCCATTGTATTGAAATATTTGACTATTCAATGCCACAATTCATCAGAATTAATTACACATATTTTTATATGTAAAATTGACACATTCCCCCACTGCAAATTCAGAAAAATATATTTAAATTTATATAGATAGTCTGTTGTTATTAAGACAGATGCTTTAGTTGGATAGTTTAGTATTATACAAAGCATCTGTTGTGTCGTCAGAATAACTAGAGATGATTTGTGAGTATTAGACACAGACAAATACATAGGTACAGTTTGGAAATGTGTGTTTCACACTCCTTTGATGAGAACTCAGACCCATCATGTGGTCACAGTGCAGGTCAGAACACACAGAACATTAAAGCTATGTTCACTCACGTGTGATGAGACAATTCTCTCCCTCACGCACTTCCATTCATGTCAGGCGATATAATCGTTAAATATAATCCACTAAAAGCATGGATCTTTTAACCTGCATCTGCATCATTTAGCAACCTCATTGCAATATTAAAACGCCTGTGTTTTCATGCAAGTACATGATTGTTTTCATGTGGTCATATAAAAGGCAGCTGTGATTCACTTCAAAGGGTGTTTTTGCGCAGTCTGACTCTGAAATGTTGCATATATATACACTGTTAAATTGACGGTAAAAAACTATCATCTGTAGTTGCCATAAATTCACCGTAAAAAATACAGTGACAGTGTTTCCAATATTACTGGATGCCTGTATAATTTACAACTTATAACCATATATTTCATTAAGTGATATAATGTTAATATACTTTAACTACCAAAATCTGCCTTTTTACCTTAAAGGTGCAGTAAGCGAGGTGCCTGTGTTGCATAGAAGTTCATGAATCTTGGGGGCGGAGCTATCAAGATAGGGGTTTGATCCTTTTGGGTAGGGCCGTGTTTGTTTTGGTGATTTCAAATATCAACAGCGTTTCTCAGAAATCACTTACTGCACCTTTAAATTACTGATAGCTACCACGATAATACAGGTGGCACAATAGAAAGACACATGTTAAATCAGATTTCATTGAAAGCAGCCTGTTCAGAAAACATATGACTTATTTGTCCATATGCAGATAAAATCATTTGCATTCTGCATGTTTGGTTGTTTGTCAAATGGATGCACCCAATGCATGCACATATACACACAGGTGCACCACTAGATTTTTATTAAAATAGGGATTCAGCACATTCAGAAGTGACATTGTCCTACTTGTACAACATAAAAAAGGCATTAGCAAGATGATATCAAAAAATCTGTATTTCTGCCAGAGCAATAGACTCTGTGGGTTTTATTTCTTTGCTGGAAAGTTCTGGGGGATAAAGACGCTGTGTATGCATTACTGTAGCAGGTCAGTGCTGACACGAGAGGAAGGCTATGCTCCCTAAAGCTCAGTGCTGTTGGAGCCCTGCGGCGGTCTTCTCTGCCCGGCCCCTTCTGTCATCACCCTCATTGGGGTAAACAGTCACCGAAAACAGTCGAAGAGGGCGGGGAAAACTGGAGATAAAAGAATGTTTTCATCTTTTCACTTCTGGCAGTGAATTTTTGTTTTGTGTTCTTTATACCATAGAAAAAAAAATAGCTTGTTGTTGTGTGGAGTTTTGTTGAGAGTTCTGTGAGGGTTCTCTCACCTCAGTCAGACCCCCGACTGATCAGCAAGGCCCAGCGGACTGAAGACTTCACTTTTCATTCATCTGAGCCCTCTGACATATTTCCTCTCTTTCTTTTTACACTCTTTCCCTGTGCTTATAGCAAGTGTTGGCAATGGTAGAAATGTCCCAGTTATAGGATGTGAGGGACCCAATATGGCATGTCCTTTCACATCAGAAGGTGCTAATAATTGTTGACTTCAAGACTTCACACTTTCAGATCATTAACCGCCTCCATCTTTCTCTCTCTTGTGCTGTCTTTTTTTATCAGTAGCCACATACATGTTCAGTTTGGGGTTGATACAATTTTTCAGGGGGGTTTTTGTAAAAAAAAATTTTGTTGTTGTTTCCCTCGGTTGAAATGACACACTACACGAGATGAAACGATCGATTCTTGACGACCATTGTTGTTTACGAATCACCATGACACCATATGTCAAATGGATCATGCCAAAATTGGGCTGATATTGTGTAGTCTGAACCCCGCATTAGGTAAGTAATAATGTATTTTATTAATGTAATAGTGACTTGAGTATGTTTCAGTATCGTTTTAATACATTAAAGGTTAGTTCACCCAAAAATGCAATTTCTGTCATTAATAACTCACCCTCATGTCGTTCCAAACCTGTAAGACCTTCGTTCATCTTCGGAACACAATTTAAGATATTTTTGATGAAATCTAAGAGTTGGTTTTTTTATGCCCCATAGAAAGCAACATAATTGCCATCATTCAAGGTCCAGAAAAGTAGTAAAGACATCGTTAAAATAGTCAAAACGCCGGATCAGTTTGGCCAGCTCCTGCGTCAGCATCACACACATACGTAGTGCTGCTCACATGAACAGCGGCGGCCAAAACTGAGTGGGTGTTCTGATGTAGTCAGTAGAAGCATTGAACATAAACAACGTAGGAGAATGACAGGGGAGAGACAAATTTGTTGATTAAAGTCATTATTTTTGTTTTGTTTTTGATTTTTGGACTATTTTAACAATTTAATTTTCTGGACCTTGAATGACGGTAATTACGTTGCTTTTTATGGAGGATTAAAAAAAAAAACTCTTGGATTTCATCAAAAATATCTTAATTTGTGTTCTGAAGATGAACAAAGGTCTTACGGGTTTGGAACGACATGAGAGTGAGTACTTAATGACAGAAAATTTTATTTTTGGGTGAATTAACCCTTTAATACTTTTCCATGACTGGCTTTTAGTGCATAGTAGAAAGTTGCAAATTGAGATGCAGCCCACGGTTTCCTGCAGAGCTCATATCCTGAGCTCATTACTGAATGTGAGTTTCAGCCGTTTTGACCTAGGGCAAACTTTTAAGTCTACCTCCGCACTGCTACTGTAGAAGACACACAGTTGCACGCGTTCATGCATACCGTGGGTCAGCCGAGTGCGGGTTTGACCTAGACCTTGACTTCCTTCACTTTCTCCTGTGGCCAGCTGAGCAAAGGTCATACCTGTGTGAACTGAAGCAAAGAATCTCAAACTCTGGCTCTGCTCTGCTCTGTGTAGATAAAGCTCTCCCACTCGCTATTATTTCATTTGGCCTCTGAGATGACTTCTCCCCATTCACTCGAATCAGCTTCTAGCAGGCAATCAACGTTCCAGTGCTATCGTTTTTCTGAATCGGCTAAGCCTTCAAGGTAAACGCGCAATCAATGATAAGAAGCTCATTCACTTTCTCCAGTGAAGCCCCCTCACACATTTTCCTGATAGGCTCTGAGTGAGCTCTGATGATTTGAGGCTATTTTTAGCCAGATGCCAAGTTGAAGTCTTTTAAATAGCATTGTGTTGTCATCAAGAGATTTGCAAAGAATTTAACTATTCCAGTTCTGCTACCTGTTAACGATTCTGTTTCCTTATGGTTCCACTACTGATTATTTTAGTACTGTTGTGAGAGAAATTTGGAAAGAAATGCAATTACATCTTCATGATGTAATAATGATTGAGATAAATTATGATGAGATAATTAAAAAAATGTAAATAATAAATACATATTTTAAAACAATTGTTTTCATTTAGACACACTTTTTAATGAATTTTCACTGTCTTTATAGAGATGGCAGAAATGCAATCCAGTAACAAACAAAATGTGGTGACATTTAATAATATAATAATGTAGAGATGTTGTTATATGAACAACCATTTTATATCTTGCAAGCCTTAAAGTCACCATGAATTCAAAATTGACAATTACTTATTTATATGGAATATTACAGTATTTATTATAAATAATTTATCCCTGCACATCATTATTTTTTATTATGCGTTTGGTACAATAAAAGAAACTGTTCTGAAAAGTAATTTAGGGTGATCGTACAATGGTATGTGTTTGATTTACTAAAATAATCCGACTTATAAGATTCATTTGCACGGGAATCGGATTAAACTGATAGCATTGTAATGTTTTGATTTACATAAAAGGACTCAAAGTCAAACTATTGGAATAAGACTAAAAAGAACCGATTATATAAGAGTCATTGGTTCGAGAATCTGACTGCACTGGTCACACTGTTTTGATTCACTAAAATGAACCGGCTTATAAGACTCATTCGCTCAGCAATTGGACTAAACTGCTGTATGATTTCAATTTACTGAAAATAACCAACTCTAAAGAATCATACATCCAGGAATCATTTGTTCAGTAATTGGACTCCACCGGTTGTGCTGTGCAGTTTTGATTTACTATATTGAGTAAATGAATATGAGTAATTCAGATGTCAATCGGAATCACGTGTAAACCGCAATGAAGAAAACACGAGTCAGAATGAGGCTGCGTCGTAAAGCTTAAAAATGCTGCCTTCAGAGTTTGCAATCCAAGGTCAAATCAAGTCATCTTCATTTGTATAGCGCTTTTTACAATACAGATTGTTTCAAAGCAGCTTCACTGTGATAATAGGAAAACTAGATGAAAAAAGTTCGTCAAGACAAACTTTAAGTTGGCTTTAAAAAGCCGGTCCAGAAAGTTTGAAGCAGTTTTAAAAGTTTTCAGTTTGAAAGTTTTCAGTTTTAGATAGATAGATATATAGATAGATAGATAGATAAATTACTCAGGGTGGTTGCTAGGGTGTTGTTANTGATAGGCGTTAATGCTATGGGTCGATAGTCATTAAATGATGTAACCGGGGTTTTCTTTGGGAGGGGCACAATAATGGTGGACTTAAAACAGCGAGGTACAGACACCTGTGCCAGAGACAGGTTGAATATATCCATGAAAACGTCAGCCAGTTCAGATGAGCATACTTTGAGCACGCGCCCCGGGATGTTATCTGGGCCGGATGCCTTCCTGGGGTTAATCCGGCTCAGGACCCGACGCACCTCTGCTGCAGTCACAGACAGCTGCATATGGCTCGTGCCCTCTGTTGGTATAATCATTCTCCGCTGGATGAAGTCTGGAGTCTCAAAACGAGCATAAAATTCATTAAGCTCATCTGGCAATGTTGGCCGGCTGATTGTGATTGGTGGAGTCCTCTGCTGATAGTTGGTAATGTGTTGCAGCCCCTGCCACATGAGTCGGGAGTCGCAGATGGTGGTGTAATCCTCAAGCCTCTGAGTATATTGTCTCTTGGCTTGTGCGATGGATCTACGCACATCATAACAGGCCCTCTTATAGCCAATTGCATCTCCAGACTCAAATGCAGCAGTGCGGGCTCGCAACATAGATCGCACTTCCCAGTTCATCCACGGTTTATCATTGGGGTAGACCTTATAGGTTTTTGTTTGGATTATATTGTCTGTGCAGGTGCTTATATACCCCAAGACAACCGCCGCATACTCCTCTAGATCCACAGAGGAGTCTTCCCTTAGAGCAGCAATTTTAAATACACCCCAATCTGTGCGCTCAAAGCAGTCCTGAAGAATTTGCAAAGATTCATCATTCCATACTTTGGTGATCTTGTTCATAGGGGGGGCTCTTTTGAGGAGCTGTCTATAAGCTGGGTACATAAACACTGTCAAATGATCAGACTGACCAAAATGGGGGCGTGGCACCGCCTTATATGCGTTTTTAACATTACTGTAAACCTGGTCAAGAATGTTTCCCTCCCTTGTTGGAAAATCCACATAATGATAGTATTTGGGGAGTGCACCTTTAAGATTACAGTGGTTAAAATCGCCAGCCACTACAAAGACAGCATCAGGATGAGCATTTTCTTGTTGGTTGATGACGTCATACAACAGTCCAAGAGCGATCACATGATCCGCACGTGGAGGGATGTAAACAGACAGTAAATACACAGCGCTGAACTCCCTCGGTAAGTAGAATGGTCTGCACTTCACCATCAACAGTTCGATGTCAGCTGAACAGTGTTTCCCAACTACCTGCACATCTGTACACCACCTGTCGTTAATGTAGATGCAAACACCTCCTCCTTTGGTCTTCCCCGAGGCTGCTGATCTGTCTCCCCGGTGCAGTGAATAGGCATGTAGTTGCAAGACTGAGTCTGGCGTGTTATCCATAAGCCAAGTCTCGGTGAATATGAGAGCACAACACTTCCTTATTTCACGCTGCGTTGTAATCCTGGCTCTTAGATCGTCCATTTTATTTTCAAGTGAGCGGACATTAGCTAATAACAAGCTAGGCAACGGTGGTTTAGTAGCTCTAGCTTTAAGTCTAGCATGTAGTCCACCTCTCTTTCCACGCCTTCGGTTACGGCGTCTGTGCGCTACCGCAGCTGTATCTTGCCGGGTGTTTGTTGGATCCAGTCGGAGTAGAAACTCGAAACCCAGTAAGTTCAACTCAAACTTTGGCTGGGCTCTGCAGATGTTTAATAATTCTTCCGAACTGTAGTGCACTGTCGCATCAGTAAACTGAATACTTTGTAAAAATACTAACAAAAACAGAGACAAAGCAATATACTGAAATCGGGAATACAAAGCAAACACGTCAGCCACGGTGGGCGCCATTTTTCTCCACGCAGATATCAGATAGATAGATTTAGTTTGATTGATAGATAGATAGATAGATAGATAGATAGATAGATAGATAGATAGATAGATAGAGTGATAAGTTTATGAGTTTCAATGAGTTTCAATGAGTTAGAAATAGTACATAGAATGGCAGCTTCATTGAGTCTAATGGGCTTCCGTAGTTTAAATTTGAATTTTGACAGTTGGAGTTTGAACAGTCTTGGCTCATCTGAACATTCCGTCAAAGTCAATGGGATTTTTCCGAGATTTAATAGTCATTTTTAGGAAAACCGTAAGTCTGATCAGTTAGAAAAGATATAGCACACGAAGTCAGAACAGTCTGAAGGTCTGAGCTGAGTTTGGAGTTTGTAGAGTTAAAGCTCTAGGAGGAGTTAGAGTCAGAAATTTTAGTCTAAGAAGAAAATAGCTTTACATTAAAAGTTGGCTTTCTCTTTCTGAAGGCGAGACGCCCCAGGTGAATAGGGTAAAAAAATTAACTAATATATATCACCATACTACCCCAGGTGATTGATTACATAAAAAATTGCAAAAAATGTTTGTATTACAAGTTTTCTAAAATGTAATGTTTAAATATGCAAATGAGGCATTATCTAGTTAAATATGCACTAAAATTTCTAGAAAAAATTTCACTAAAGTTTGCATACATTTCTAGAACAAAAATCTGAATATTGGATGACGTCAGGTTCACAGTTCTTGTTTAATTTTTTGGACATATTAAATTCAAAGGTTTTTTCAGAGGGAATTTTGGATATCTCTTTTTATCACTCCATAATTCAGAAAATACTAAACTGCAAAAAATGCTGTTCTTACTTAGAGTTTTTGTCTTGTTTCTAGTCAAAATATCTTAAAGTTCTTAAATCAAGAAGCATTTTCTTGACAAGTAAAAATTCTTTTCTTGTTTTTAGGAAAAATAAATCAAAATTAAGTTTTTCCTTAAAACACGCTAAATAATCTGCCAATGGGGTAAGCAAAATAATCTTATTTCAAACTGAAAACAAGATTATTTAGCTTATTTTTGGTTTGATATAAGATTATTTTGCTTACCCCATTGGCACTTTAAGATATTTTGACTAGAAACAAGACAAAAACTCTAAGTAAGAACAGCATTTTTTGCAGTGTATCAACAGCCAGAAAAATAATTATTTTCACCATTTTTTTTAGGAATAAAATGCAAATTATTTATCAACAAATCCCTCAGTAAAAACCTTCAGAATATAGATAGGAATAAAACTGTAAAGTTTGGTGTATATAAGTTCTGCTGAAGTGGAGATTTCTGACTCAGAGCAGGAGAAAAAACTCATTTTGAAAAAAACGGCCTTTAAAGATATTTACTGTAATTGTAATCTATAGATGTAAATAGATAGGGTGCTATAAAATATATACCTAAAAGTGTATTTTGGATGTTTTCTTTCTAACCAGTCTGAAAAAACTGTATGAAAAGCCAAAAAGTGCAAAATTTCAAAATTGACTGATGCCTGAAAAAGCAGTGTTTTTGCCTGTAGTGTCTCCCCTTAATGGACAGAGATTGTTTTGGCTTTACAGCACCTCTAGAAAAAAGTTATTATCGAGTTAAAGTAGATTTTGATTGAATCACTTCCATTGTAAAAATCATTAATTATTAATTCAGGGTCCACTTAAATGAAAACTTTTTGACTGAAACATAAAACTTTTAATGCGTTCTTGCCGTTCATTTACTTTAGTCTATAGATTTGCGCGTCTGAATGTGTATGTGCGCAGACGCTTAGTCTTTTTAAAAAAGTTACATTGGCAAATTACTTGTCTGGCCCGCATAACACAGAATTACTAGTTGTTTCTGCGGATCCATGCGAAATCATTTTGATAACATTTTATTTATACAAAGGGAAGGAGACCTTCACAGGGGATAGTTTAGTTGACACTTCAGAGCTGCGTTATCGTCGTGTCTAGGTGCAGGTCCTTCATCTCATCTGGATATGGCCTGGATCTGGCAGACTACGGTAAACCTCTGGATAAACAGAGAGAGACTAATATTAGCATCGACGCCATTCTTCTTATGATGTAGCGAGTACATCGGGTGTTATGGGAAGTGTTCCCGGTTCTGACTGACCTAATTTAGGTATGAAGGCATCAAGGCACGTCTGAATCCAATGTTAGCTTCACTTCCTGTCTCCTGAGATACCTTCATCTGATCGATTTTTATAGGTAGATGTATATCCTTCGCTTCGTAACATTTTGTGACAGTTGAGCTAAAAAATAAAGATGTTGTCTAAAAGTTGCAGTTGGTGGTCAGTTTGTGTAAATGTTTTTGACCAGCGTTTCCACTTTTGATGTAATTTCTAGGGAGAAATTACTATTGTAGTTATTTAATATTCACTTAGTTATCACCAAAGATCATACTATTTTGTTGTATATCAATAAACCGTTATGCTGCCTCAGAAATCTTCATGAGTTAGTTACCTTCATGCACAAACGCTGCCTTCAAAGTAACTGCCTGATAGGGCAGTGAGTCAACAGCAATATTAATTTCTCATCCATTTTGTTTCATTCTCTGTTTGTTGATGTCGCTGTTCAGCAAGAATGTTGTGACAGTTGGCCGGTGTTGTATTTGTCCCGCCCCTCCTCCACTCTGATTGGATGGCTGAATAAAAAGTGACAGTGATCAGCGCAGCTTTTTACTCAAAGTTGAACATTCTTCAACTCGAGGCGACCAGTAAAAAACGCCGAGCTCTCGGCGCTTGAGCGTGAAAACGACGCTCAGTGCCTCGTTACGCTCCTGGCGTTTAAAAAACGCGGCATTCCCATTGAAAACAATTGAAAAAGTACGCTAGCAGCTGGAAAAAACGCTTTGGTGGAAACACGGCCTAAATGGGTTCAGGTGTTTCTAAAAAATGTAACCGGTTCTGATTGAGAAGTTCTCTATTCCCAACCAAAGTGGTAAACCTTTCTCACTGCAGTTAGATGCATCTTATGAGTTTACTTGGCATTTGTGTGCACACCTCCAGTGCCTTGGAGTTCTTAAAGACGTTACCTTGTTTGACTGACCGATGTCTTGAACTCATTTTCTTTGATAATGTTCCAAGCTGAAAAATAGTGAAAAACTCTTTAGAAGAAGCCTGCTGGAGTTACATGAGGCATGGTTAGGAATGCTAATGAGGTGATTAGCCACTAATATGTGATTGGAAGAGGCGTCCAGCAGTTCCACACTACAGGAGACCCCATTAATTTGAGGAGACAGTTGATTAGTCTGCATATTTTATATTTTTTATATTTAAAAAAAAAAAAAAATTTTTTGTTGATTTAATCCCAAGATAATCACTTCAGTCTATTCATAAAACATTTTTTATGCCAGGGAAGTTTCGGCACATAACGAACAAGGGCATTGCCATAATAATTACCATGTTCTGGAACTCCAGAAAGTTGCATATATTGCTTATGACCATTCACATTTAGCTGATGTCATTTTATAAGCAGAAGTCCATGGCGTAATGGCCTGCTGAAGATACTGTTATCCTTTCTTCAAGACTAAGTGCCTTTTTTTTATATAAATTGCGTCTTATCAGTGGATCGTTAAAGATTATTTTTGCTTTCCTCAGGTGTTTTGAGGCCGAGCATAATGAGGCTGACCAGAGAGGAGCAGCAGGTGAATGTTTCAGTGCTATAGTAGGCTCTGCTTAAATGAAGATCCATTGCTTCCACAAGTGAATATGAGGTTAAAGAAAAGTGCCGCTGTGGGCAATTCTCAATGCCGCTGTGATCCGTCTCCAATCTCATACGGGTGTGTCTGTGCACGTCCCTCAGGGTGTCGAGTCATGCTATTATCAACTCTTTATTTCTTTAATGAATTTTCACCTCTCTTCTCGGCATCCAGCTAGCCACAATAGAGGAGCATCACCCCGTGTCTGAGGTGCCCAGGATTCCATTTGCTGGTGACACTCAATTCAGCTGTTGGTGTATGGTTGTTGTTTTTTTCTGGGAAAGGTCTGCATAAGACTTTGTATCCACTGACACTGCAGTGGAAAGCAAAGTAATTTGTTTTGTATCACCTGTGTGGAGGTGATTCTCTATTTGAGAAGTGATTCTGGAAAGGGTTCTGTGGTTATCAGGGCTGCTAATCTAAAGGTTGTTGGTTCAAACTAGGAACAGTACCGTTCAAAAGTTTGGGGTCAGTATGATTTTTTTTTTATTATTTAAAAAAGGAAAGATATTAATACTTTTATTCAGCAAGGATTCTTTAAATTGTTCCAAAGTGACAGTGAAGACATTTATAATGTTAAAAGAGATATATCCACAAACAAATAAATGCAGTTCTTTTGAACTTTCAGTTAATCAAAGAATCTTGAAAAAAAAAAAGTATCCCAGTTTCCACAAAATATTAAGCAGCACAACTGTTTTCAACATTGATAATAATAAGAAATGTTTCTTGAGCACCAAATTAGCATATTAGAATCATTTCTGAAGGATCATGTGACACTGAAGACTGGAGTAATGATGCTGAAAATTCAGCTTTGCATCACAGGAATAAATTACATTTTAAAATATATTCAAATAGAAAAAAAATGAAATAAATTGTAATAACATTTCACAATATTACTGTTTTTATGATATTTTTAATAAAATAAATGTGGCCTTGGTGAGCATAAGAAACTTCTTTCAAAAACTATTACTTAAAATAGATAAATTAAAATATTCAAAAATATTACTGACCTCAAAACTTTGGACAGTATGTGCAAAATTACCACTGATCTCTATATATGACTTAATAACATTTTATTAATTTATTTTTATTATTTATTATTGAACAGTACTAATTTAGGTAATTTAAGAATTCCTTTATTAAAAAACGTTTTTGTGTTCCAACAGCTTGTGATTTTAAGACACATTTGACTTTTTACTTAAGTTTTTAAGTTTTCTTTTTCTGTCTTAAAAAGCAGTGCTTGCTCAGGAAACCGCAAGACATGATGCAATGATGCACACTATTTAAAGTAAAATATCAATCTAAAAATAAACATAAAAGTGTAAATAGATGTGTTGACCTGCTAATTTACTAGTTAGCTGTCATCCCATTGTGCCCTTTAAAACAAATGCACACTAAAAAGACAGAAGCCTGTTTGCACACTTTTTCTGTTTTCTGTTGTGTTGGTATGCAGAAGTGATCGCAGTTGCATCACTTACGATATCATTCTCCTCCCTGACTGTAGTCACAGTCCTTACACGCATAGCAACTGGATGGTGTAATCTTGACAACATGTCAACACATATCATGGAGGTATGGCTTGGGGTTGTTTTTCTTTTTCACTGATTTAAACAAAACAGGAAAAATTAGAGACATATGGATGAGACAGTGTTTTGAGAGATGTAGGGAGAAGTTTGGTGTATTCCCTCTTTCCCAGTACATCAAGCATTTTGTCTTATTTTACAGTTAAAATGTCTAAAAAAAATGATTGAAACATGATAAATTTACTTTTATTTAGATGGATATAAAAACTTGTTTTCAAGTTGTAAAAACTTGTATTTTGTCTTGCACTTATTTCAAATATGAACAAGTTAAAAACAAGTAAATTCAAGTCAAGATACATTTAAGATACAATCTACTAAATGAAAATCAGTCTTAATGTTGCTTCTAAAGTAAATTTATCTTGTTTACTTTTTTACAAGAAAACAATTAAAGAAGACTTAGTCAATTTTTGCAGTGCACTCTTGAAGACTAGTCAGACAGATTTCTGACTCTTTTGCTGTAGTGTACATACATTTCATTGAATGTACCATCTAATGTTTCAAGACAGAACATGGTTTATAAACGACCTGCAGTCAGCCACACCTCTTTCCACAGCCGGGTGTCCTGCGTTGTGCTCATTTTAACCCATTCAAATAGTCAAGTGCCTGAGCTAGCTGGTGATTTTTTTTGGAATCTTGTACCAGTGTTGAGAAGAACAGTATTCTGCACTCATGAAAATGCTTTCCTAATGAAAAATCCAGTCATTTAGCAGACGGTTTTATGTAAAGTAAAATACAGTATTATTACAGAGACATTGTTGCAATGTGTATTAAGTTTCACATAATATAAGTTTCATGTAATTTAAGCCAAGTCAGAATGCTGTGCCGGGATGAACAATGATGCTGATCCAAGAATGTGTCCTACTTAGCTAAATCATGTTAAACGGTTGGACAGTTTTGCCTGGTCATTGTGATTTTGCTAATCAGGGGGAAAGATCTAAACTTTAGAATGCTATCTTATCTGTTTGGTAACCATGGCAATTTCAGTAAGAACATTATTTAGGACAAAAGCTATTACAGAATTACATTTCTTAATCTTATTTTAACTACGGATAGGAAAAGGTTATTACAGAAGCATCCTAACTTGACAAAAAAAACTGTCTTAACATTAGGATGACTCCACTGGTGTCCAAACTTCAAAATGATTTGAAAGCCAACTGTAAAAATCACATAACAATAGCCCTGTTTGAGAATGATATTACAAGATGAAGAACAGCGATGTGTGATGGTGGAAAGACTTTTTGAACACCCAAATGATTTGCTGCACTTTGACGATAAAACACTGACAAATAATTGCATGAAATATAGTGATAGGCTTTGCGTTTTCTACCAAACTTATCAAAACGAGAAATGAAATGAAAAATAACACAAATACAAATAACAAATTTTGAAGGTTAGTAAGGTAGACAGACGGTTGGTTGCTTGGTTAAGGGTTAGTTCACCCAAAAATGAAAATGATGTCATTAAATACTCACCCTCATGTCGTTCCACACCCGTTCAGACCTTCGTTCATCTTCGAAACACAAATTAAGATATTTTTGATAAATTCCAATGGCTCATTGAGGCCTCCAATGCCAGCAAGATCATTTCCTTTTTCAATGCCCAGAAAGGTACTAAAGACATATTTAAAACAGTTCATGTGACTACAGTGGTTCGAACGTAATATTATAAAGCGACGAGAATACTTTTGTGCGCCAAAAAACAAACAAAATAGTGACTTTATTCAACAATATCTAGTGATGGGCGATTTCAAAACACTGCTTCATGAAGCTTCAAAGCTTTACAAATCTTTTGTTTCGAATCAGTGGTTCGGAGCGTGTATCAAACTGCCAAAGTCACGTGAACTATTGAAATTTCTTATTACCAAAGTCCCTTTAAGACAAGTCATTTCACTCAGCGGCCATCTTTGAAACGCCTCTCGGGCATCCAAGTGCAGCTCCTATCTCTTTGAATGGGGAAACATCAAATTCTCCAAAACTGTTCTCCAACCTTGTGATTACATTTCATATTTGATATCACCAATGAAATCTGACAACAACTGTCTTATAAATGTCTTATCCAAACGCTCGAATCATGACAAAAAACTGTATTTTTAGGCTGGATCAAGCTAATGCGCATGCGCAGACCTAAATGCGCATCTCTTCTGCCATGTTTCGGAGGCGCGCGTCTGACTGTTTCTATAGAAACCGGTGCTTCTAACGGCTGCTGCAGTGACGCGATGACTTTACCAGTCGGCGATTGGCTCTTATTTAGAAGGCGGGACTTATTCCGCCATATTGCGCGTTACACTTTCTCCCATTCAAAACAATACGAGTGACACGTCTTGTGTTATTCTATAGTCTTTGTTATTACGTAACGAAGCCTCGTTTACTGAAATCACGTTATTTTGGCGCTCTGAACCACTGATTCAAAACAAGATTCGTAAAGCTTCGAAGCTTCATGAAGCAGTGTTTTGAAATCGCCCCTTCACTAGATATTGTTGAATAAAGTCATTATTTTGTTTTCTGGCGCACGAAAGCTATTCTCGTCGCTTTATAATATTAAGGTTGAACCACTGTAGTCACATGAACTGTTTTAAATATCTTTTTAGTACCTTTCTGGGCATTGAAAAAGGAAATGATCTTGCTGGCGTTGGAGGCCTCAATGAGCCATTGGAATTTATCAAAAATATCTTCATTTGTGTTCCGAAGATGAACGAAGGACTTATGGGTGTGGAACGACATGTGGGTAATGACAGAATTTTCATTTTTGGATGAACTTTAGTTTGTTCATATTATATAAATAATATTTTGGACCTGGATCAACAAATTCTCTCAAAGAATTAGTTGGTTAGTTAGGTAGATGGTTGGTTGGTTGGTTGGTTTGTTAGTTGGTTGGTTCATTAGTTAGTCAGTCCCTGAACCTAAGAATCTTGTTTAGCCAAATCCTAACTCTAAAATCTAATTGGTTGATGGAAATCTTGTTCCCAGACCAACAAGAATATTGAACATTCCAGGAACATTTCCTACATAGAAGAATGAATGAATGAATGAATGAGGCATTTATATAGCGCTTTCTATGTACAACTGTACACCCAAAGCGCTTTACAATCATATCAGGGGTCTCTCCTCATCCACCACCAGTGTGCAGCATCCACTTGGATGATGCGACGGCAACCACAGTACAACGGCGCCAGTGCGCTCACCACACACCAGGTGGAGAGGAGAGAGAGTGATGGAGCCAATTCAATGGATGGGGATTATTAGGAGGCCGTGATTGGTAAGGGCCTATGGAGGGAATTTGGCCAGGACACCGGGGTTACACCGGGAAGTGCCATGGGATTTTTAACGACCACAGAGAGTCAGGACCTCGGTTTAACGTCTCATCCGAAGGACTGTGCTTGTTACAGTACAGTGTCCCCGTCACAATACTGGGGTGTTAGGACCCACACAGACCACAGGGTGAGCACCCCCTGCTGGCCTCACTAACACCTCTTCCAGCAGCTACCTGGTTTTCCCAGGAGGTCTCCCATCCAGGTACTAACCAGGCTCAGCCCTGCTTAGCTTCAGTGGGCAACCAGTCTTGGGCTACAGGGTGATATGGCTGCTGGTACAAAAAACAGTTAATATAATCATGTTAAATGGGTTGGATAGTTTTGCTTTGAGCCACAACGGTGAAAGCGTGTATGATAGCTTGTAAAATTCAAATTTGCAGCTTCTCAGTCACCAGCCCAGACTACTCTACTTTCTTCTGAATTATGTCTGGGCACTTCTCGCTGGTTCTCATTGTATGCCTGCAGGATCCTTCTCGCTTTGTGCTGAATTAGGAACTAAAGTTAGAAACAGGATTCACTGGAAAAAGGTTTTGGCATTTGATGGAGGATTCACTTTGAGATGCTGAATAATGCTTCTGTCTGATGAAGGATGTAGAGGTGAGGAAATATTGAGAACACTCTGCCGTGGCCTACATAAATCTCAAGAGATGATTTGATTTCCTCCTGTTCATTCTCTTTGAATGCTGTATATTACTTGTTTGCCTGCACTCTGTTTGATATGTCTTTGTTGCCATATGATTGTTGGATTTATGTGAATCCTTGAGATGAAATCCTCTCCACCATCTCTACTCATCCCTCTATCCTTCAGTGATTATTCGTACTAGATTATATAGTGCTGATTAATACTTTCCGAACAGCTGCCCCTCGTGCCTGGAGCAGGATCTTGTTTTGCGCACAATTTCACAAGCTGTCAGCCAGAGACGAGTGATGAAAGGGCCCATCCATCACATCTTCTCATTGAGACCAGAATACTGCGTGTATGATGTGTTGCGGACACAACCCCTGAGCATCAGCCAGTCGTATTACGCCTTGCTTTGTGATGAATGAGTGACATCACAAACCTGCCAGACAGAAATGAAAGTGTCATATCACATCAGATAATGATGTTTACACCTCGGCTGGCGCAACAGATGGAGCGATGTGGCCATATTACACCAGGTAATTAGAAAACTGTGTGTTCTGATGAATTTTAAAGGTTGTTCTGGGTTCAAAACCAGTTGAGCTGTATGTAATAATTACCTGTATAAATGTTAATAATTTTGAATCATCCCTCTCCCTGTTTACAGTAACATACACTCTTAAAAATAGGTTCCAAAAGGGGGTTTTTACACAGCAGTGCCATTGAAGAACCATTTTGGGTTCCCTAAAGAACCTTTGAGTGAACAGTTCTTTTTTTTTTTTTTTAGTTTTAAGAACATTTTAATAATTGAAAGAACATCCGATACAATGGTAATAAATATGTTCCCATTAAAATACAATACTACTTAATTATGAATAACACAAGAGGTATTTTTATATGCAAATAACATTCACAAACTGTATTTGAAATTAATATGGATCAGTAAATTGATTTGTGGATTGAAATTCCTGCATGCTCTCCATATTTATTGACATCCAGAGCAGGGGCAGATCTACGGGTGGGCCTTAGTATAAGTTTTTATGCTGTTTTCTAGTTTTTATGTTTGATTTGTGACAAGCATTTTAATTCAGTGATCCATACACACACACACGCGCACACACACACACACACACACAGAGAGACACACAAAAATAAAAACGATAAATTAACTTTAGCATTTTTTAATTAACACAGTATTTTAGGCCAGCCTTTCTGAAGTACTCTACTTAAATACAGTAATAAAACTATCATGCATCACATTACTTTATGTAATACCATTACACATTTTTAATATTTTTTTCCCAAAATTTTTGGCTTTTTACCAAACATTCACTATTGATATTTCTTGTGGTATGCCAGAAAATGGACATAAAGAAGGAAAACTACCGTATAGTAATTTAGAAGAGTACTAACTTAAATAAAATACAGATGATGTTAGATTATTAAAATAGGGATGACATCAGTTTCCACGCTGTCTATATCGGTTCGAATCTATCTCTGCTTATCAAAAAAACAAAAAACAAACAAACACTATACACATTTCAATTAATTCCATTCTATAAAATTGTGACAGTGTCCAGGAATGGTTTTGTATTAGCTCATTTTAATTAACCAAACTGAACCAACAGCAAAACCAAATTTTTAATGCATACTTATTCACACAGATCTATCATCTCTCTCTCTCTCTCATAGGTAGTTATAAATTAAATGGTTGCATCTGTGGGCTATAAAATATAGGCCATGCTTGAATGTGACAGTGAATTATAACGTTTTTCTTGCTATATGTTTTGCTTTAGTGATATACTGCACAGCCCAAATAAAGATTTACAAGGTCAGTTCTTAATGTGAGAAGTTATATTTCCCACAATATATGTCTTATGTTCTGCAGGAGAGCTCTCAGGGATACATTTAATCATTGCATTAAGTAACAGATGCATTATGGCTAATATGCGTCCAATCAGCAGATTTTAGCAAATGTGTAATTATCGGCTGCAAAATTATATTACCGTAATCAAAACTCTAAATGTGTGGGGGGAAAAAGCAAGTGTGGTAAATTACAGTGGGGGAGCAAGACTAGTGGCTCTGTTTGTACACAACATTTTCTATGCAGAAGCAGCTGTGTCTAGTTGCCACGGTAACTCTCTTTTTATTTTCAAGTTAGCACTGCCAATCTGAAAGGAAACAAAGTGCGCAAATCTCCTCATTTCACATGGTGTTCTGTACAATTAGTCCACCCTGGCCTGGGCTAAATATAACACAAATACTGAATGTGACTTGAACCTCTCCAGCAAGTTTTCTCTGTATTTTTGCTAAGAATGTAATTAAATGTGCCTTACTTGTGCTATATTAGACAACAAGACATTAGATGTGTCCCAATTCACGTACTTATGAAAAAACAAAGTGTGTAGAATGTTGGACATTTCATGCACTCAACTGTCGTAGCTTTAATTACATAGTGGAGGGGGAGGGGCTAACAGACTCCGATGTTGAATGACAAAATAACCTCATACAATTCATACAGTACATGGTTGAGTCCATACAGTAGTTCATAAGGACAGTGTATAAGTCTAATTTGGGACACATCAATTATTTTTATTGATTGGGTGAATCGTTTGAAATGAATTCTTCACTAAAATTAATCTCTACACATTTATGTTCACTGTGTGAAAGTGTGTTTGATTATTGCCTTATTTCTGTCTGCTGTAAATGTGACACTACGCCATTAAAAATGAGCTTTTACTGGAAAAACTGGTGTTTTGAAACACTAGCTACTGACAAATGTATTCAGTAACATCACATTTAGTCGCTTTATTATTGGTAGAGTGTGTGGTTACTCTGCTTTTTGTTAGTAGAATGGGAATGGGTCTCAGAGTTCACGGAGCTTTTACACTCAGCTCTGTTCTCTTCTCTTCCCTGACAAGTCACCTTTTTTATTTATATAGCACAGATCGTTTCAAAGCAGCTTTACAGTGATAAAAGGAAAATGATTCAATGATGCAATCAGAGTTATTTTCAGCTGTACAGCAGTTCTAAAAGAAAATAGTGTCATTGTTCAGCTGAAGTCAGTTCAGTGTTTATTCAGTTCCGTTGATCATCAATTATTAAATTAGTTCATTTCGTCTACAATGTAAACTTGAAAAAATAAGTTGACAAAACTCAAAAAAACTGAGGCAATCAATTGCCTTAAAGTTAAGAAATTCAAAGTTTATGTAAGCAGAACTGGCACATTTTTATTTTATAAGTGAGTGAGTGAAGTGACATGTGGCCAAGTATGGTGACCCATACTCGGAATTTGTGCTCTGCATTTAACCCATCCAAGTGCACACACACAGCAGTGAACACACACACACCGTGAACACACACCCGGAGCAGCGGGCAGCCGTTGCGGCGCCCGGGGAGCAGTTGGGGGTACGGTGCCTTGCTCAAGGGTCTCACCTCAGTCGTGGTATTGAGGGTGGGGAGAGCGCTGGACATTCACTCCCCTCACCGACAATTCCTGCCGGACCTGAGATTCGAACCCATGACCTTTGGGTTACAAGTCCGACTCTCTATCCATTAGGCCACGACTGCCCCCGAAATACACGACTGTATATTGTACTACTTTTAATTGTTCTTAATGCATTCTTATACATTTAACTTAAATGTATCATGTAACCTCGATGTAAACATTTATTAGTGTAAAATTAGCTAGCTATAACAAGCTAATTCAGAAAATGCTTATTTGCTAACAAGTTAACAATAGCATGGTATAACACAGCAATATAAAGCATTTAACATACTTGCTCTCAAATCAAGCCGCATGCCCCAATTGTCACCATGAAGGTAACTCTCCAAAAACCCACATTAACAGAAACTCTTCTAAATTAGCATAACAAAACATTAATCACTATTAAATCTCACACTTATCATTAATCTTGCACGAAAAACATTATATAGCACTTAATTTTAGCATTTACTCTCCTGAGTGCCATGGGAAAAGCATGCTGGGAAATAGAAATCCCAGCCCAGTTTCAGTTAAACTTAAGTTCATCTAAATGAAAAGAAATAAGTTCATAAAACTCAAAACAATGCAACAGTTCAGTTTACTTAAATTATATCAGTTCTGTGAACTTGAAAGAAAAAGAAAGTGCTAAATGCTCATAAAAGTTAATTTGACTGAGCTAATTTGTTTAATTTAAGTTTGTCCAACTCAATTTTGAGCGTTAGGGTTTACAGTGTAAAGTAGTTCTGCAGAAAACAGTTGTGTCATCAGTTCTCAGACAATAGTGTCAATGCAGTCAAATCAATAATATTGTTGAATATTAAGTGTCCCCAACTAAGCAAGCCAGAGGCGACAGTGGCAAGGAACCCAAACTCCATCAGGTGACAGAATGGAGAAAAAAAACAGGCCGTTTCTCCTCTGGCCAATGAATGAACATGGTGTGATTATGATTCAGGCTGCATATCACAAGTCAGAAATCAGATTGTGGATCGGTAGCATTCAAATATTTCATCTAGTTCCTTTTGCTTGGAGATCAGATTCATCACGCAAGTATGGAAACGAAAGTGGTCAAAGGTCTGTGCAGAGGACTTGTCTGGTTCTTTTGTTCTTCGCCGAGGATGTGTGTTGACGGCTGTCATGTCGATGAGGCCTTCACAGGGGATTATCTAGTTGACAGGATCTCAGGCAAAATATATTTAATTGGGGACTGAGCTTTGAGTCAGTGCATCAGAAATATCTATTCCCCTTGTTATTAGAAACCCGCACAATTTGCTTGCCTTCTTCATAGAAATTGCTTTTAGTTGACTTCACAGCCTGGCAAAACTATGATGTGATACTTGCACCAGAGGGTTTCAGGTGGCACCTTCTTGTTCTAGAGAATTTTATTTTATTCTAAGAGCATTTTATTTGACAAAACATCCCTGTGAAGAAGTTTTCCCTGAACATAAACACTCTTCTCTGCCATTCATAAGTTTGTTTGTTTTTTCTTTTCTTTTCTTTTTTAAAGAAATATCTTACAAAGAAATACTAAGAAATATTCTCAGGAAGGCTAGATTTATTTGATCGAAAATTCATAAAAACAGTAATATTGTGAAATATTATGACAATTAAAAGTAACTGTTTTGTAATTTAATATATTTTTAAATGTAATTAATGCAAAGCTGAATTTTTAGCATCATCACTCCAGTCTTCAGTGTCACATGATCCTTTAGAAATCATTCTAACATGCTGATTTGCTGCTCGAGACACATTTCTTATTATCAATGATGAAAATAGCTGTACTGCCTAATATCTTTGTGGAAACTGTAATATGTTTTTTCACTATTCTCTGATGAATAAAAGAACAGCATTTATTTGATACAATGTAAACAATTTTTTTCATTGTTACAATTTAAAAGTATTTTACTTAAAAAAAAAAAAAAGTATTAATTTCTTTAAAACTGCAGTCTGTAAGTTTTGCCTCTTTGTCGCCATTTCTGTTTGAAACCTGCAATTGCAGTTATTTGCGGAATTATCTCCAGTTGTCACTGATGATTGTCATTTGGACCTTTCTGGATTACAATCCGCCACCAAAATGATATGTTTAATTATTCCAGCTGCTGTGAGAAAAGGCTATAAATGATCCGCCACCTGCAGCACCCTCACATGACATAGCCTACTAGCTGGGACTCGTTCTTTATGAAAACAGATGTGACGTAATGACGCAATGATGAACGGTGGCATGCTTGAATTTCCCGAGGAAACCCACCAGTACCACTCTTAGGGGCCGTTCACACAGAATACGTTTTTCTATTCCAATGCGCTACTTTTCCATTGTTTTTCTATGTAAACACGCGCTAGAAGGACATGCATGACTGTTATTCTCGCGTCTTTTGCCTTTTTGCAGCGCCTCGCACATGTGCGCCGCGTTTTTAAGACGCTGTGTCAAGTTATTCCATCACGTCTCAAAAGCGTGTCTCAAGACCCTCGCGTTCTGCGCTGTGCTTTTTTTAAAACCATTCCTGAGCGCTGCATCTCGCATTTTTAGACGCAAAGACACGTTCTGTGTGACCGAGCCCTTATTAGAAAACATTATTACAAGCTTACCATTGTGAATTGGGCTAAGGTAAGGTGATAGTTATGAACACTGGCTGGTTATGTACTTTGATTTGATCCAAAAATTGATTTTGAATCATTTTTAACCAAAAAAAGTTAGGGACTGCAGCTTTAAAAAAAGAATTGAAAAGTAGTATATGTTAGTTTTAAATAAGTATATCTACTAAAAGTTTGCTTTATTTGCTTATAGAAGCGCATTGGTATATAGATGATCACAAAGCTACCAAACATGGACTAAAAGCCACAAAACTCAATATGAATTAATAGAGTCAAAACTTGCAGTTTTGGATTGTCTTTGGACTTTCTAGTGAATTAGTATCATAATATGCAATTCTAACTGGCTAATCTGGATAGTTCATACTTTCATTTAGCAATGACACATTAGGCTCAAAGGGATAGTTCACCCAAGAAATGAAAATTCTGTCATCATTTACTCATCCTCATGCCATTCCAAAACCTGCATGACTTACTTTCTTGTGCAAAACGCACACAAAATATATTTTTTAAAAATATTCGTGTTTTTTTTTTAACTGTAGACATCTTCTATTGTGTTTGACAGTAGAAAGAAAGTAATGCTGTTTTAGATTGACACAAAGGTGAGTAAATGATGTCAGAATTTAAATTTTTTTGAGGGGAACTATCCCTTTTGAAGTTCTCCAAGGTTGAATTTTCTTTTCACATTATATTACCTAGATGAAAAGAGATCAATTTCTTTGGTAAAGATGAAGAGATGAACATTTGAATAAATATTACCTTTATTAAATCTTTTCCCATCAGAGGAAACAGACGTTTTAACCCCTGATCTGAACAAAGAGGTTCACTTCAAAGACAAATGCTGGATCTGAAGCTAGATCATTAGGTCTGGGCCTCATAAATAACAGGCCCAAGCAAACCACCAGGAGACCATGTCTCTTGTGATCTCAGCCCAGTCAAAAGATCGGCGGCAGCAGCCCAGACAGTCTCAAAGTTTGCTTTAGAACCATTTTCTCAATTGCACCCTCTATGAGAAAAGCAAATCTGCCCTGCTTGCAGCCCACTACATCGTGAATCTTTTGAAAGACTATGATCATGTACTGTAGTTGCCATGGTGATGAAGGACGGTCACAGTGCTTCTATGTGGTGGTGCCGTTCATTGACTCCTGAAGGGATAGATTCTGCTTGACTCATTGCACATGGTTAGGGAGAAGTTTCAGTTTTGAGTGGGCTGGTTCTCTGCACTGAGAGATAATTAGTGTTGGTCAGGGAACGGATCAGTTGATATGTATGAGTTTTCAGAGGATTTAGAAGTCTATTCCTAATGCTAACATGGGAGTTAATCTCAGTTCTGTAACTGCAGAGTGGTGCATTGTGAGATGAAAGTATGAACAACAGTTACTAGGCAAAAAATGACTAATTATTATTCGCATTTTTGAAAAGCTCAAATAAGCTTGTTTTGTTCCTGTTGTTCCAGTGTATGAGTTATAAAAATGACTTTCAGTGGGGTCAGCAACAACGTTTAACCAGACGTGATGTGGTCCAATGTGAGTTTGATTATCATTTTACGTGCCCTTTATATCCATTCCTAAAATGGATAACCTCAGATCTTGAAAATAAAAAGAAACAAAGACGTTCAAACTGTCAACTCAATGTGAACAAACAAGTGTATTCTATGACAAAGATTGTTTCAGTAACTCAGATTTTTAATAAGGTTAAAATGGTGTAATATTTTTGAATTTAATTATGTACTTATCCATTTTGTCACAGTGTTTTCACAGTTGCTATAACGATTGGCCGAAGAACCCGTTTTTTGGCATGTTCGCAGCACAGGAACATGGAACAATTTTAGTTATAGGAAGGCCTTTTGGGGGGACTAAATTAGCTCCTAGTTCAGGGTAGGGTCTGACCCAACACAATAGGAACTACTAGTGATGTAAGTGTACATTGAGTGGCCGAACGCATGCCTTACGAAACATCGGTACCTGCCAAATTTAAAAAGCCATTTACCACACAGTTTACATATACTTACTCCACAAACTTGGAAAACAGCGATAGATGGACCGATGCCGAAGTCCAGGCACTTTTCAATCTTTAAAGCAGAACTAAGTAAATTTTTTTACTTTCATAAATAGTTTTCTAAGTCCTTACGATGGTTAATTGACTTGTGGTGTGTTTGAGGCGTGCACTAACCCCCTCTGGCACGTCTACGCCAGAAAACAGCACTTGCAAGTTGAGCTGCGCCGACCCGACACAATCTTGCCTCATGTTCACGTTCACGCGAGAGTGACAAAATGCTTTACGGTAATTCAAAAACAATGTATATATTATGACTTTATAAGACAATTTCGAAAATTACCCACCTCCATCGAGATTTCTTGTACTGTATTTGCAAAACTACTGCGGTGGTGAGCGCTGTAGTCGTTGTAGTCCAGAGCTGCGCTTGGAGTATTTACGACAGTGTGATTCACTGAAGGAACCTGTAGGGGGAGCTTCGCAAATCTTACTGAGTTCCGCTTTAAGCTACAGAGTTGTTGACATTGTTGAGTGCCGCACTTAAATGATTCAATGTCGGTCGCCTTACGTCACTTCAGAGTTCTTACTGGCGGTGCGAATGCAACCATGAAAATGGCCCTAGGGGAGCATTTAGTTTTCAGAGGACCACCCTGGTGGCTAGTTCCTAAAACTGGGTTAATATAACTAACCGGTCAGAAACGTTTATGATGTGCAACTTTAGAAGCACATTTTATTCTTTTCAGAAACACTCAGGCCACAGTGGTCATGAGACCATATCCTCTAATGTAGCTCGTAAACCATGAAAGATTGACTCTATTTTAAACATCAGTGCTCCAATCAAACGCCCAAGGATGTTGTGAAATTACCGTATAACTTTGTGACTCTGGTTCATAAAATTTATAGTCCAGTTTACTCACTAAAAATTATTCTGTGTCACTTCTATTCACCATGTTTGCAGGGTTTTGTAATGAGATTCAGTCATTTGCGAGTCCTGGGGGTTTTGAGACATGGCTGGCAAACAGATGCACAGGCCTGGAGATGCACCTGTTGCTGTACTTTGGGACATGGCCTTCATACCTTCTGCATTTCAGATTGTTCTGGGCTTTGGAAGGCACCAGAGCAAATATGTGTCATCATTTTTTGCTTGGTTTGTCAGGCTGTCATTGCCACATACATCTTTGGATACAAAGTATTCTCCTCTTGAGAGAAAAAGGAGCAAATATTCCTGCAATGACAAGACAGATATCCAATAATCTAATTGTTTTTGGTAAAAATGTAGATAGGACTGGGCTCAATTCACATTTCCCAATTAGCTGATACTGATTAATTTGTGTACCTGTATATTTTATTAACAATGTCCATTTTGAAAGATGTTTTCTAATATATATAATTCATCCATCCATTAAAATATCCCATGACTGGAAGTAATAATAAATTGATGTTGATGGTAGTAAACACTCTGAATGATTCAAAATGAAAACTCTTGAGTTTGAGTCTTTTTGAATGATTAATTGAAAGGCCAGAATCAAAGTAATCATTTGTTTGTGAATTGGGCTATACTGGTTGCACTGTATGTTTTTGATTCACTAAAAGATTCAAGATTTGTATTTGCCACTGTACACAGTTATACAGTTATATATAGGATACAACTTACAGTAAAATGTAATGCTGGTCAGCTACTTAGATTAAATGTCCATTAAATAAAAATAAATAGTAGGTTTAAAAAAAAAAGAAGAACCAGTTCATAAGAATCATTTGCTCATAAATCAGACCACAATGGTTTTGCTATATCCATTTAATGCATTTAAAAGAACTAGTTCATAAGAATCATTTGTTCATGAATTAGAGAACATTGATGGCCAATGTAGTCCTGGCTACTGTTCATGAACAAATGACTCCCATGTCATCTCTTGCATCCCCCAAGGACAGCTTAATAGAGTTATTAAGTTGCCAATATTTTGCAGTACATGTCCTTTTTATCTCATCACATTCAATTCCAACTGCAAATTCAGGTAAAGTATGATTTGATTCAGTCATGCACGAAACACTGGCATAGAGTACAAAATCGATCATGGGGCTTTAACAATTGATACCGACATGATTCAAATGAAGAAATGGAAAAATCCTCATTTTTCCCCAGCCCTATCTCTAGATAAATTGGTAGACATACTTGTTCTTAAATTCTCACTATGCTGTCAGCCAATGTAATACAATAATTGCTAAGCAAAAAGTATGAAAGCATTATTGGGACAGTGAATGGAAGTAACCTTGTCCAATGTCATTTCTCCTCATTGCCAGTGGGACTGTGCAGGTGGACAGATGGCACTATACAGCCTGTTGGCGCCAGGCAAGAAGAATCCCCAGTAGCGCTTCTTAGAGCACCATGCTGGAATAAACCCTGGCTAAAGGTCCTCTAAGATTCCACACTGTTCATTATGGACTCCAATTTGGCCACCATCCTGTTCCCTGCTTTCTCTCCAGTGAGTTCAAAGTGAGTGCGGTATCAAAGGTGGCCTTCCTGATTGGTTTGTTCGGGCCTTTGAAATAATCTCAACTGCTATTGTTCCCTTAGCAGATGACAGCATTGAAAAAGAAGCCATTACACTTGCACATCGCTAACAGCTTGCTGCACACAATGAGAGATCTGAGCCACGTCAGACAGTTCAGTCTGCTCTGGCCTTTTTTTCACAGCACGACTGTGTTGTGAACAGTTCCCTTGGGTACCTCAGGGCTACTCAACACCTTCTCCGACACTGTAGTGTTCACCAACTGCTATGTAGGCCTACTTGTTGGGGTAGAACCAAAATCTGGAAGAATTTGCAGGTGTCCACTTGCATTGGCCTGAGCTTCCTCCCAGAGTCAGATTGGCAGGATGGTTTTGTAGTCACTGGAGAGTTTATACAACATCTGATCCAATCTTATCCAGATGTTACCGGTCTCTATGGAACATATAGAACATCCTATCAGGAAGTCAGAGGAATGAAGCTGAATCTCCACAGACAGGCTGAGATTCTTGGGATTGATTAATTTCTAATCAAAAACCATATGGTCTAGGGAAACAGGTTTATGCATAATTCAGACATAAAGAAATGGTGTGAATTTGAATTGGCACACAGGAAGTTGAATTGTAATTTGAATTAGATTTATATGTTCTATCTCAATCTTTTGTCATTCTTTTGTTCTATCGTTGTCGTTCTTTTGTTGTACTGTTCTATCTGTCATTCTTTTGTTTATTTTTCTAGCCAACATTTGAAACATAGTTATTTGATTTTCTTTTGAATTTTCAGTTTTACATTTTATATTTCAAATACAAAATTATACATATCATACAAATTCAAATTTAATTTTGCATCCTGTTTGCTACCTCAATTTAATTCAAATTCAGTTATATTCAATATCACTGAAGACTTTTCTCAGCTCCATTTATTTTTCAAACCCATATCCGAGTTTCAAGTTCAAGCTCACAAAGATGTGCCTGTGATGTGAGCTGCAGCGGCTCACTATGTAGTTCTCTAAATGTGTTTTTGAGATGGAGATGTGGATTTTTAAGTGCTCTGAAGTCTGATTTAAAACGTCTCCTGCAGGTTTAAATTCCACCGGGTGTAAATCTCAGCCTGTAAATAGTTCTTTTCGCCTTGATTTTTTTTTTTTCAGTCGTTACTGCCCATCAAAGCTCTGACCCCACTTGCTCAGCTGTCAGAGTTGGCTTGCTTGAACTTCTCTCATGACCTCATTTAATACTTAGCTTTTTTGTAGAAGGAAACTTTTTCGATGGCACCTTTTCCTCACATTGTGCTTACTTTTTCCTTTTCCTTATTCACCAGGTGGCATTGTTTTTTTTGTGCAGATTCTGGAACTTAGACTAATTAGTAGCTGTAATCTTCACTCTCTAGAGGAATGGTGTCAGTAGTTTTGCATAATACCCTCTGGTCTCTGTGGTTTGATTGGTGAAGAAGTGGAGAAGATATATAATAACTATGAAAAAACTGAGGAAGATCACAGCTCACGTAGGAGGCATCTCACCCTACGGTTTTCCAGCTCCAGACTCTACATGAAGACTGTTTCACCTTAAAGAAAAAGAAAATTCACATTGTGCGGTACAAAGTCAATATTCAAGATAAAAAGATATGAAGTAAAAATTGATAGATATAAAGCAGTTACGAGAAATACTGAGGTGGAATTGCTTTCATAACCTGGGCCATGGGGTAGCTGATTAATGAATCTACTGTAACACCTTAGTCTTCCGTTTATCCCTGACTTGCTTTCAAATAGCTATGTCTTTTTGATTTATTATCTTGCTCAAGAATGCCATTGATATTTACAGTAGGCTCTGCCAATATCTGTAACTTCGGTGCCTGCGTTAGCTTAACCCAAAGCTGCTTGGTGCAGCAAACTTTCCAGGGCACTGAACAAGCACTGCCACCCTGTCTAAGCGCACTCTATATCCTTTTGTCCTCAGGAGTAGCGTGAACCAAATCAGCTGTTATACAGAAAGACTTTGTCTCTCTAGATAACAGCTAGGAGTGACCTACCTATTTTCCATACAAATTCTATTTTTTATTCCAAAACTGCAGATTGACCCTTTTTCCTCCTCCAAAGTCAAAACTAGCAGAGAAGGCAAGTGTTATCTTAAAAGTGGATTATTGGCTTTGTGTTCTGATTGTTCTTAGTGCACATATCAGATTTAAACATAAGCTAATGAACCTCCTGCAGCATTTGTACCATTTATCTGCTTTTACGTTGTGGTAGAGTAACTTTTGAAGTTACAGTTGTGTTTTATTAGGTTCAACTGGCCTGTCTTTGTCTCTCTTAAGGAGACTCTAAAAGTTTTAAGGAGTTTTATTTGGCTCTTAAATTATTGCCCTAGAAAGCAGCCTTGAAGGGCAGTTAAACTGAAGTGTGAATTATTCATGTTGAGCTGAGATTCGGAGGAAAGTGTAGGATAAAACAAACACTTGAAACGGATAGCCACGCTTCACAGAATTGGCAACGAGCCATCCAGCACAACCAAAATCCTCAGTTCAAACACTTCTGTCTAGGTTCTGTCTGTGAACTTTCTTGTTCAGTTTAACAAGTAAAAAGTTAAGTTGATGGTATCAGTAGGCGCTGTTAAGGGCCAGTCATACTACTGACATCATACTGCCATTATGGATCATATTATATTTAATTGTACAAATGTATTAAATAAACTACTGTTTAAAAGTTTGAGTTCAGTAAGATTTTTTTTTTTCTTTTTTTTCCCCAAGAAATTGATACTTTTATTCAGCTTGGACACATTAAATTGTTCAAAAATAACAGTAAAGACTGATAAAAAATAAATGCTGTTCTTTTAAACTTTCTTTTCATTAAAGAATCTTGAAATAAAATGTAATATAGTTTCCACAAAAATATTAAGCAGCACAACCGTTTTCAACATTGATAATAATACATGTTTCTTCATATTTCTAAAAGTTCATGTGATACTGAAGACTGGAGTAATGATGTTGAATATTCAGCTTTTCCAACACAGAAATAAATTAAATTTTAAAATATATTGAAATGGAAAACAGTTATATTAAATTGTAATAATATTTCACAATATTACTGTTTTTACTTTATTTTAGATCAAATAAATGCGGTCTTTGTGAGCATAAGATACTTTTTTAATAACGACCCCAAACTTCTGAATGTTATATAATAATCGAAACACAAAAATTACAATAGAACTTAAAATATACCGTTTTGACATTGTTGTATAGATTCCGTAATGTGGTGAACAGATTAGCTAACTTGTTTAGACTGGGCATTGTTTTTTTTTAACTTTTTTTTTTTTTTTTTTTT
>RJVU01015592.1:3588279-3616711 GCA_003731715.1 Anabarilius grahami | reverse complement strand
AAGTAATTTTATGATTAATTCCTATGATTTCAGTCTTCAGTGTCACATGATCCTTCTAATCAGAAATCAGTCTAATATGATTTGCTGTTTAAGAAACATTTCTTAATATTATCAATGTTGAAAACCGTTTTTGCTGCTTAATATTTTTGTGGAAACTGTGAAAGTTCAAAAGACCAGCATTTATTTTAAATAGAAATCTGGGAAAAGCTGGGTGTTTCTTCATTTATGAGCACTGTAGACTTTTAGAAATTAAACTCCCTCTCACCTTTTGCATAATGAAAAGGAAGATGACATTTGTGAAAGCTGAAGAAACACTTTGCTATGAAACCAAAAGGACCAAACATAAATGTATTTTACATCTCAAGGTTCACAGCAACCAGTGCCCATTTACATGGCAGGAAATTAGAGCTGCAAAACCATTTATGGGCCTTTTAATCATGATTAATGTACACAGTATAGAGGGAAGTCGTCTGCATCAAGTTGTTTTCATTTCCAAGTTTTTCCTGTTAGAGCGAACTGTTCTTTTTCGACTGCTTTAATTACCTCTTCGTTGAAGGTGTGCCTTGCAGTTTAGTGGATACCATGCATATAATTACTCTAATTAGCACTATCTCTCAACTTCATTATAACCCATTTCCTCACTTAATGCATATTCATAAGCCTGCCAATTACAAACCGATCCCGTGTGCCAGAGAATGCAGAATCTATCGACAAAGAGCTGGTATATTTATTTTACATGGTCCATCATTCTTTAAAACACAGAATATATTATATATAACAGGCTGAAGCTTGAAGCCAAGTCAAAAGCTGTGAGAAAAGCTCTCATTGCATATTATACACCAGTTTTAATCTCCTACCGAGGCACATCTTGAAACAGACTGTGATTGAAGCCACACAATAAACCCCTTCGTCGCCCCAAAAGTGATCTGGACCAATTTACTGACAGCCTTTATACACTGAACAATATGGTGTTCACTCTGCACCATTGCAAATGACTGTAATTATCATTATCATGGTCTTGGTCTTATTGACTGATGTTGGAACAGTTGTAATGACTCTCAGATTCAAGTACAAAGTGATTAAGACTTCCCAGTGTTGTGGGAGGTAATGGGTTTTCTCATATTCCAGTTCTGAGTGGGCCGAAAACTCATTGACTGCCAAATTCACTGGACTAAAGATTGAGCCAATGTGGCAAATCAAAAAAGACCAATAAAGTCTGATGTGAAACCCCTCATTACAAAGGCTGTTCTAAACCCTTGAGAGCTGCCTTGATTGCTATTGTCTACATAGGCAGGCGTTAACAAAATCTTAGATTTTATGTGAATGCAAAACATTTCTAACTATGCTAGCTCAAGTTATGTTTGGAAATTTGTCAGAACTCAATTCATAACACAAGTCGAGTATATGTTAGCAAAGGTCGCTATAAAACTCAATAGTCTGTGTTCTCTTTCAGATTGACTACTATCATGACAGAATCCTGCTGAGCAAATGAGATATTTACGACTCATTCTTCTATAATAAAAATATATATAAAATATAATACTACATCATGTATCAGTGTTCTTTTAGGATTGTTTATATGATTTTATAGTTATTAATATTTTGAGCCTCATAAGTGAAGGGGAACAGCAATGCGGCTGATGATGTACTGTAGGTCACATGACAATTGCAACATGGTGGATCTTTTGTGTTTATGCATACATAGATTTAGACTTATTTATTTTATTAGCGGCCGAGAAGTAAATTCTTTGTTAAATGTGGTACGTTCTCTGACAATATACAGTTTCTGGCTAAATGTTCACTGCTGATTCATTAGAGCGTAACATTAGCATGTTGCTAAGCTAACAACATAATTCTCTAAGTAGTACACACAGTAAAATAGTCAACTTTTGAATCGATTAACGTGGTCAAAGATTGTTTAGACCAGACCTCACGCCAGAAGCGTACTTATGATGCCTTTAAATCTTGTCTAGACGGCTAGCTAACTCAATTATACGCACCGTGCTCATGGCTGTGGCTTTTATTTACAGCATGGTAGCAATTTTAGTGCTCTACTGGAATGTATTAATTGAACATTTTCAGAGAAATATGACTAGACTTAAACGTAATAGCCCAAAAATCTGTCAAATTTACTCTCTTTGCAAGTGAAATAGCTAGACTGTATTTTTCTCACAGTCATTCAGTGTGCATCAGGTTGACTGTGTAACTTCCTCTACATTCTGAGATTAAAATGAATGCTGGCACTCTGACTGCCTACTGAATTTTAATATAGTCCTGCACAGGATGGCTGCCACTTTCATTTCATGAGCAACCTCTCAGGACTGTGTTTTGCCTTTTACTGTTGACTGTTGCACAGGTAGATATCTAGTGTTATTCTTTACACGTCCTTACATGAAAAGGCTCTGCAGGACACAGGATGTAAAATTATGAATTGTCCTTCATAGAAGGAGCTTTGCATTCCCTCAAGTGGAGTCAAAAGTGAGTTAAAAAACTGAGTTACACTACTGTTCAATAATTCAGTGTAATTCAGTTTTTTTTAAGAATGTATTACATGAATTACATTTTTTAATATTTTAAAATAGAAAACAATTATTTTAAATAATAATAATATAATTTTTTTACTGTATTTTTGATCAAATAAATGCAGTCTTGGTGAACATAAGAGAATTATTTCAAAAACAGTTAAGAATCCTTTTTGGTACTTTAAATGTACATAACTGACCAAACAAAGTCCTATTTAGCAATAAAAATTTCTAATTTCTCAGTGATGCCTGAGTTGTGTCTTCGTGAAAGATGGTGGAAAGCAACTGTCCAGTAGATAAGTGAATGATTTTGTGAAGTTATTTCAATTTTCAGTGCTATTTTTCAAGAATATTTAAGCAGTTTTTACTCAACCGAAGTAAACCTACACACACTTCATAGTTTGTTCTCTGCAAATGAATTATTTGATAACACTTAATAATTAGATTCTATTTATTAACATTATGTTAACATTATGCAATGCATTAGCTAACATGTATTAATCATGGTTGATTTTAATTTACACATTTGCATTTTTATCTTTTCAAGTATAAATTCATATGAATTAATCTGTTAATATTGAATTAAATTATGAATACAAAATATGAACAAAAATAAATTAACAATAAATATAGTATATATAAAAATTATTATTAAAGGTGAAGGTTTTTCGTGTTAAAATACATTCTCTCAACCCAGTTTATTGGTCATTGACTACTATTAGTATGCCATTTATGTGTTTATCTCCTCCAAAAGTAAAGATTGAGCCCCTCAGGCACCATCTAAACATTGAGAGCAATCTGCTCAGATCTGTCAATCTCTTTCCAGCTCAACCAATAGTGTGAGTTTGGGGCGTGGCTGCTGTAGCAGGCAGAGCCTGGGGGTGTTTAGCCAGTATGGGTCCGTGACTGACATGTTACATTGGAAAAGACGTTCAACTTCAGTTACAGAATTTCAAGCCAAAATTCACTGCATTTAGACCTTTAAAGATTAATCAGCTTATGAACATGTCAAAGCAAACTGGGCATTGCAATGCAACACGTTACAATGGACGCTTCAAGACCATTTAGCAGCATCATGCACCCATTCAGAAAGACAAATATACCAGTTTATAATGTTCACTTTGATGTGTCAAGTGCAGACAGCCTCAAACACTTGTGGTGCATGAAAATGTGCCTAGTGCAGATACAATGGATGGGTTTATTGTGGGTCGCTTACTCATCATGACACATAGTAACACAGCTAAAAGTATTCCAAAAATGTTGGACCTTTTATTAAAAGTAGCCTACATTTACCTGCCGAGACATGACTTCACAAGCACCTGTAAGAGTATTTGTGATGTTTGAGTTGGTTGGGGGAGGCTCGATGCGAAAAAGGGTTTTTTGCAAGGTTGCTTGAAAATATGCTTTTGTTTTTATTGTAGTATTCAAATATATTAATCTACTGGTACAACAGAAAAGAAAAGCTTTGGGTATCATATCTTGAATGCCTTGTAGGTTATTATATAAAGAATATGCTCCTTGGATGTTGGAGCTTCCCATGTTCACTTAAAGTCAGTAAGGCAATTGCATCGCCATTGGAAAACGGGCCTATTATCGTTTGGTTCTGATAAGGTGGAAACCAGTGCATCAAGACTGCTTTAACAGGTTGTAAAGATTTTCCTTTTCACACAGTAAAGGAGCAGATAACATAAAAAAGATATAGCTAGTTTTTGCACATCACTTGCGATAGGCTCCAGGCATCGACATGCATTGACTGAGAGGGAGCAAACATAGTCAAAGTCACTGAACCACCTTTTCTTCTGTGTCCACTGCTGCCCTTATCAGCTCATTTTTGTCTGGCTGAGAGAATGAACTGTATAAATAGTGTGGTGAAAGAAAACTGGAGAATAATGGAACTCTCCATGGTCAATCCTGAGAGAGAGTTCACAGTTTCTCACAGAGCAGGATTTGTAAAGGAGATAACTCTATTGTGCCGCTCTCAGGTGGCCAAACGGCTCTCACCTAATCAGATGTCTAGACAATTATGGAAATGAAGTGGGAGCCGGACACACAAAGCTTGAGAATTGCAGTCGAAGGTCACTTTGTTTCCAAATAATCAAGCAGGGGAATTGTTGGCTGAGAAAAAAATAAGAGCTGTTGTTTTAAAACTGAAGTTGTATTTTCTAGTTTTTGTGGACATATTTATGTGCATTTTAAAATCCTGGGACTGACAATGGTGGATGTAGGAACTAATTAATCTAATCTCTGTGTAATACTAAAATATAATGTAAAATTATTTGTGCACAGCCACAACCTAATATTCATGAGTTAAGATTTTGTTTCTGTAATTTTATTAGGGATTTTAATAAAATAACAAAAAGTGTTCATGAGCAACCCAAAGTTTTATTTTTTCAAGGCAATCTTAGACCCATTTTTTGGAGACTTTCAAGCTCTCTCCTGAGTAACTGAGGGAATTAAAAATTAAAAACATGTCTGAAAATGTGCCTCTAGTTTTTGTGCACAGTTATGACTGTTTGTTGTTAGCGTTCTTAAAGAAAATGATGCATTAGCCAACACATTCATGCTATATAAAAAACTAAATAATTAATGTTTTTAATATTTAATCTTTGTGGACTAGTAGTCTAAGGCAGCTCTCAGCTGGTGGGTTGAAACCCAAAAGTGGGTCACATTTCTGTTCTAATAGGGTCACAGACTGGGAAACTGCAAAATAACTAAAATAATAAATTGCAACTAACAATATAATTATATTTAATAATTACGTAATTAGGATAGCAAAATAATGTGTAATGTGTAATAATATGTTTTTATTATTATTTTAGAGATAGGAGAAACCTTTTCATATTTAGTTGCTGATGTCAAAGGTAGAACATCCAATTAAAATCTACAGTATTTTGGTGCAAATTCATCTGTAACTTTGTAAACAAAGCAGCCGAATTTGTCAGGTCCATGAATACTATCATGCAAGGTAAATGAAAATTACTGTTTTTGTTTAACCTTTTTTTTTTTTATACAGCCTACGTAATGCTATTTATTTTATTTATTTATTTTGCATGTTGTCAAGTCTATATTAGGGCTGGGCAGTATGACGATATATATCGTGATCACGGAATAAAATGTCTATCGTTAGAGACTTCGATATATCGTATATATCGCGGTATGTAAATATATTGCACCATTGACACTTCAGAGTGATGAAATGCATGAATGTGAATATAAAGAGTGAGACGTGCTTGATGTTAAAAATAGTTATAAGCGCAAAATATCCTGAAAAGGAGCTCGGTGCAGCACTCGTGCTGACTGGCATACTGCCAAAGTGCGTGCACAAAAACCTGCCTCTCTCAGAAGGCGATCGCGAATTAGGGATGTGCTCGATGTTTAAGTGTTGAACACAATATGTATAGGTGGGGGATAAACTGGTAGACACGAATAACCTGTAGAAATTTGTCAACCGGTAGAGAAGTTGGACTATTTTCTCTATCGTGGTTACGCTCACGTGAGGTTGCTGTGCTGCGTGTCACGAAAGCTTATCGTTTGCATGCGTTTTTAAGCATTGCGGTTTAAAAACAAGTGGTTTTAAACCATTAAAACGCAATTAGCAGTGAAAGACAGCGCTGTCTGAGAGACGCGCTTGAATTGTTCACTTGAGAGACGCCTAATTGGGCTTGAACGGTTAAATACACATACCTATGTGTCAAAGTGAACATGTATTTGCAAGTAACAGCCATTTATGTCTTAAGTGAAGGTACAGTTGAGAAAGACAAGGCTTGAGTAGGCTATAACAGATCGGTGCAGTCAGTCTTAAAGGGACAGCATCCAAATTTACCTGCTATCATTATTAATGCTAAACAAAATCTCTCACTGCTTGCTTTTGTAACTTTAATAAGAATAAATGTGTATTTAATTTACACAGTAAAGACTATGCATTGTTTTTTATACCTTTGATTACTTTATACATTTTATGTAGTAGCCTATTTCTAGTGCTTGAAGTTTTTCATGTAGGTCTGTTTCGTCTGTGTCTTTTGTTCTATTGTAGTTTATTTTCTTTGCTCTTTATCACTGTTTACTTGTCTTCAGTAAGCTAGAATTTTTTTTAGGCCATTTTTTTTAATGATATCGAAAATGGTGTTAAGAATTATGAAAATTCAATGGTATGAAAAATTTTGATATCATAAAAAAATTACTATATCATCATGATATATATCGTTATCGTGATATAAAATTACTCATATCGTGATTTTGGTCCTATCGCCCACCCCTAGTCTATATACATTCTTATAAAAATTGTTTGTTTGTACAATTATGTGCAGCTTTTTGTTGCCGCTTGATGTCTAATGTACACTTTAGAACACTATAGAAAAAGTTTAGAGAGGGACAGAAAAGTTTGGTTGTAAATAAGGAATTGACCTATAAATGTATGATGCAAAAGCTTTTATAGTCACGTTTTTTCATATTTTAGCTGGACATAAATCTTCTGGATTTAAAGGTCAGTCAGTGAAAGCTTGCTAAAGTGTGTCGGTCCCTTGCGTGGCTTTACATGTGTAATGCATTGAGCACAAATGCTCTAGATCAGCAAAACAGTGTTTACTTAACCTTTGCCATAATGCTTGTTCTGCACAGACTTCCTCAAACTTTTAATCTGTCATGGACGTCTTGCTCTCTAAGCAAACACAGTTTCTGTTGCCTGGAATGTTCTAGAAGATGTTGCAACTTTTGATTGGATTACATCATTCGAAACTCATTTACGGTTTGCATGTACATCTCTCAGTTTTCCATCTTCTCTTCTCTCTAGGTGATCTACGCTCTTAACACCAAGAATGACGAGCATGAAGCAGCCATCCAGACTCTGAAGGAGGCCCACGAGGAAGAGGTGCAGCAGATCCTCTCTGAAACACGGGAGAAGATCATGCAGTACAAGAGCAAGATCAGCGACGAGATGGACTTGAAGCGGCGCATTCAGTCCCTGGAAGAGTCCATGGAGCTGCACGAGCGGATGAAGCGCCAGGCCTTGGCAGAGTTCGAGACGTACCGTCAGCGGGTGGAGGACATGCAGCTGTGCACAGAGGCGCAGCACACGCAGCGCGTGGTCACCATGTCCCGCGAGGTGGAGGACATGCGACGTTCTTTCGAGGAGAAGCTCCGCTCCTTTGGACAGTTACAGGCCCAGTTTGAGCAGGAGAAACGGCAGGCTCTAGAGGAGCTTCGTGCTGCACATCGGCAGGAGGTGTGTGTGAGTGGTTTACCTGTGGTTACATTTAAAAATGTTGGTCTGTTCTAGGGCTGTATGATTTTGGGGGGAAAAAAATCTAATAATGATATTTCAGATCAAATTTATTTCAAATGCAATATTATTAAATTATTATTTATTAAAAAAAAAAAATGTAAAAAAAAAAGCAAAAAATTAAAATTGTAAGGCTGAATTAATTCTTGTATTAGCTCAGCAGCATCGTAGCAAATCTCTTCCTCCAAAATTTAAGCTTATGTATGTTACAAGTCACATGCCAATAAATGTTGTTTTGTCTTAATTTCTTCATTTTCAAACATTAAACCACTTTTATTTTGACAGAAAAGTCCAGGGAACTTCTTGTTCGTTGATAAGCGCTTCTCATTACAAGTTCAGGTAGATGGTTGGTGCAAGTTGAAGCAACCCAAACGTAGACTAGATGCAGAGATTGAGTTCATGTGGAGCAACATTTAACTGCTCTGAGAAGATGCAAACGCTGGTGGATAATGAGCTGAACACAATTACACACTTCATTCTGAAGCACGCAGCACATATATTTAAATTAAATAGAAGCCTTTGCGATTTAATAATCTCACTAAGCCATATTCCGATTTCGATTTTATTTCGATTAATTGTGCATCCCCAGTCTGTAAAATTAAAATGTTTAGTGACAAGTTGCTTAAATTTATTTTCCTGAAAGTTCTTTATGCATTTATACATCATTTTAAAGAATAGATATACTTACATGTGTTTTGATAAAATGCCCTATTTTAACGATCTAAGCGCATGGTCTGAAGCGCATGGCGCACTTGTCCGAATCCACTTTTGGTAGTTTAACGTCGGGAAAAATGGTCGACGCGCCAGGTGCATGGTCCAAAAGGGTTGTACCTAGTCTCTTAATGAGTATACAGGCGCATATTACTAACGTGCCCTTTAAATAACAAAACAATATATATAGCACCATTGACTTTAGATCAGGTTTTTGTTGGTCAATGGCGCAGTCGTTTTCAGTTGCCTCAAAATAGCAACACGCCAACAATTCACCTGAACACACCTCGTTTTCAGACCAGCATGCCCATGGACGAACAGATGGGCACGATTGCATTTGCTATTTAAACAACGTGGGCTGGACGTGAAAATGATAACTGCATTGGGCTGAAACTAGCAAAAAACACTTGCGTCACGCCTGGCGTCGCGCCTGGCATCGCATTGCGCCGGGTGTATGATAGGGCCCAGTATGTTACCTGGGAATCGAACCTTGATGTTGCTGCTAAAAACACTGAAGCACTGTAATGTCATCAAAGTCAGGTTTACTGACTTTTTAGAGACTAACCGATAATTCATACAGCTGCGTTTTTGCACAGGCTCATTATGTTCACTGTTGCTCAGCAAATATAGATTTTTGTTGTCTATTTGACACACATAATTCATATTTTACAGTCATGTGATAAAAAAAAAATTGCGTAGTGAAATGTAAATACATATGTTCTCATTTTAAGCGATTTTTAGGCCATATCAGATGAATCTGGTTGATTATATAGTGTCCTTGAGGAAAGGCACTATAGAAATATATTATTAGGTTCATTTACTTTAAAGAAATCGAAACATTAAAAAAAATATGTTCAGAAAAAAAACATCTATGTAAATAATACATTATTTCTATTATTATTATTATTATTTTCTGAACATTGTTTTTTTAAGTTTGGGTAAATGAAGTTAATAATTAATAGTTTATGTAATTGTTTATCTGTTTTTGCTGTTGTGTTTTTTAACAATGCAAATTGACTAACTGTACAGTTTTTACCGGGACAGTACCTTTTGTCTTGTGCCTTGGTCAAGGTCATGTTTGCAAAGTTCATTAATTGCCCCTTGTGGGGTTTGAACCATTAGGTGGCAGGGTTTGATCTTAAACCACAAGGCTACACTACATTAATATAATGCACTAATGATGGTTTTGTCAAAAAATCCTTCCCTGATAACTGTACATTAAACATCAAATAACTTCTGATTGGCTGTAAATGTGTCAAGTTTTGTAGCATTTTTATATTCATAACAGACAAATTGCTTGTCACTGGTTGGGAAGCATTTTTGGCAAAGGTTTTGCATTCATTTAAAAAAAACTGTGCCTCAAATAAATGTTGCTTTTACAGGTCCAAGAACTGCTTCGTTCACACCAAAGCCAGAATGCCAACTACAACAAAGACCAGGAGAAACTGGGACAGCTTCATAAAGCGGAGGTGGATTCACTGACCGAAAGGGTCGAGGAACTGAAACAGGACAAGAAGCGGCTGGTGGAGGAGTACGAGGCCAAGCTAAATAAAGCCCAGGCCTTCTACGAACGCGAACTGGAGGCCATGAAACGCACGCAGCAGATGACCGCAGAGAACCTGCTGGCCTGGAAGAAGACCGAGGCGGAGCTGAGGAAGGAGTTCCAGGCACAGGAAGCAGCGCTCCAGAAGACTCTAGGGAAGCTGCGCAGTGAACTGAAGCGGGTGCAGGAGGAGGCCAGGGAGAGCAGGGAGAAATCCCACAAACTGCAGGCTTCCCTCAATTCTGCGGAGAACAACATCAAGGTAAAGGCCACCGGATACATCACATGTCCTTCTGAAATGAAATGATAGGGAGATACAACACAACACAAGCACCAACTTATGACTTTTCATTTTATCTCCTTTATTTTTGTAAAGCAGTAAATGTATATTGTTCCAAACTTTTCTTCTGTGGAACATGGGATATTTTGAATATATTTGGTAAGCAAACAGTTTCGGTTCCCATTAACTTTTTAATGTCCATTAACGTATTTTCGTCCATACAATGAATGGCAAACGAAACTGTTTTGTTACGAACATTCTTTGAAAAAATTGTTTTGTGTGTTTTGCAAAAGAAATAAAGTAGATAAATAATGCAGTAAATAATGACACTTTTATTTATTTTTTGGTACACTATCCCAAATTAAATTAAATTAAAATGAATTAAATTTTTTCACTTTTGTGTAGAATTTCACTTTCATTGAGAAAAGTAAGTAAACTTTAAACATGCAACAAGTTTTAAGCTTTATCCCATTTTCCAATTTATATAATAAGAATCATCTAAACTTTAATAGTTCAAATGACAGCTAAATTCAAATTTTTTTCCTAATGCACGTACCTGGTCACATTGTGAACGACTGTATTTTCTTGTTGAATATCTTGTTTAAATGCATCACATTATGATAGTAAAATGGGTTAAAAATGCTGTTTGATGTTGCTTTAAAACCTTTCAAAAGTCCCTTATCAACACATGTTAGAACAAATACAGTGTTTCCTAAACCATCTGCAGTGTATTTTGAATAATTAAAATAGTGTACACAGAACATCTTAGCTCATCTCAGTGAAAGTAAAACTAGTGTTTTGGTTTCGTTCTGAACACATCAGATGGTTCAGGCACATTTAGGAAAGAGACTTCAAATGCAGTGGCACATGTTCTGAGCTCTGAATTTTCCTTCAAATATCTTTGAAAGAAAAACAGTCAACCGCCACGGCCCTCCAAGGCATTTCTTGGACTTGTTTCTGAATGGAGCAACTGACTGAATGTAATTTATGGGTGTCATCAAAAGATACATGCTTGGCTTGAATTATAATACAGTCATTCAAAAGAACAATGATGGACAGTTTAATATTGTGTTTTTGTTACATAAATCCCTTTTTTTTATAGCACATTATAATGGCTATTTAATGGCAGTGTGCTGGGCCTGGGTTTTTAGCTCAACACACACACAGAGCAGATCTTTAATGGAATCGATCTTTAGTCACTGTGGCATTTTCAGACTGACGCTCATAATGATCCGACTCCCTGGGGTCTGTGCTAGTTTTTGTTAATCTATGCTGATCAAATGCTGAATTTCTTAAGATATGTTTGTAGCATCCACGTCACATCACTTGGAGTATTTCGTTTAAAGAAAAACGGCATTAACAGGTGAAATCATTGAATTCAGACCTAAATACCTGAGATCAAGTCACTGTTCTGCAAATCAGACTGTTCCAAAATCAATCAAAGACCATTTAGATTCCCCAGGTGGAGGTTTTCACCCAATTACATGGTGCTGTTTTTCAGATGAGACTCCTGTCACCTTATTAAAAGATTTCCACGGGTCATTTTTGAAGGGCATTTTTATTATAGCACCAGACATTTCTTCAAAAATATAATAAAAAATACAGTAAAAACAGTAATATTGTGAAATATTATAACAATTTAAAATAAATGTTTTCTATTGGAATATTCACCGATCAGGCATAACATTATGACCACCTTCCTAATATTGTGTTGGTCCTGCTTTTGCTGCCAAAACAGCCCTGACCCATCGAGGCATGGACTCCACTAGACCCCTGAAGGTGTGCTGTGGTATCTGGCACCAAGATGTTAGCAGCAGATCCTTTAAGTCCTGTAAGTTGTGAGGTGGGGTCTCCATGGATCAGACTTGTTTGTTCAGCACATCCCACAGATGCTCGATTGGATTGAGATCGGATTTGGAGGCCAAGTCAACACCTCAAACTCGTTGTTGTGCTCCTCAAACCATTCCTGAACCATTTTTGCTTTTGGCATGACACATTATCCTGCTGAAAGAGCCACAGCCACCAGGGAATACCGTTTCCATGAAAGGGTGTACATGGTCTGCAACAATGCTCATGTAGGTGGTACGTGTCAAAGTAACATCCACATGGATGTCAGCAGAACATTGCCCAAAGCATCACACTGCCTCTGGCTTGCCTTCTTTCTGTACTGCATCCTGGTGCGATGTTTTCCCCCAGGTAATGTCACACATGCACCCGGCCATCCACGTGATGTAAAAGAAAACATGATTCATCAGACCAGGCCACCTTCTTCCATTGCTCCGTGGTCCAGTTCTGATGCTCACATGCCCACTGTTGGTACTTTCGGCGGTGGACGGGTCAGCATGGGCACCCTGTCTGGTCTGCGGCTATGCAGCTCCATACGCAACAAACTGTGATGCACAGTGTATTCTGACACCTTTCTATCAGAACAAACATTAACTTCTTGAGCAATTTGAGCTACAGTAGCTCGTCTGTTGGTTTGGACCACATGGGCCAGCCTTCGTTCCCCACGTGCATCAATGAGCCTTGGCCGCCCATAACCCTGTCGCCGGTTCACCACTGTTCCTTCCTTGGACCACTTTTGATAGATTCTGACCTCTGCAGACCGGGAACACCCCTGCAGTTTTGGAGATGCTCTGACCCAGTCGTCTAGCCATCACAATTTGGCCCTTGTCAAACTCACTCACATCAACACATCAACTCTGAGGACAAAATGTTCACTTGCTGCCTAATATATCCCACCCAGCAACAGGTGCCGTGATGAAGAGATAATCAGTGTTATTCACTTCACTTGTCAGTGGTCATAATGTTATGGCTGATAGATGTATATTTAAAAATGCAATTTATCGCTGTGATGGCGAAGCTGAATTTTCAGCATCATCAGTGTCACATGATCCTTCAGAAAACATTATAATATGCTCATTTGATGCTTAAGAAGCATTTCTTATTATTATCAGTGTTGGAAACAGTTGTGCTGTGGAAGTTTGTGGAAACTGATTAACTTTTTTCAGGATTCTTTGATGATGAACAGCATTTATTTGAAAAGAAAATATTTTGTAACATTATAAAAGTATTCACTGTCACTTTTAATTAGTTTAATGGATCCTTGCAGAATAAAAGCATTAATTTCTTTATTTAAAAAAATATATACATCTTACAAACCCCAATCTGGATGGATTGATAGATGGATGGATGGATGGATGGATGGATGGATGGATGGATGGATGGATGGATGGATGGATGGATGGATGGATGGATGAATGGATGGATGGATTGGAAATCAATGGATTGATTGATGGATGGATGGGTGGATGGACGGACCTAAATGTGCATTATTGAATAAATATTAAATATCATAACACTCTCACTGTTCCAGTAAAACAATCCAATTAGGTGTAAAAAAAGTGTATGATTTTCTTCAGTACTGCAGAACATGACCATTCAAGTTGTAATCATAATCAAGAAAAAAATGTATGCATTTTCCTAGAAGTGATCTGTTTCTTTCCCGTTTCTTTTTGTTATTCTTATACCTAAGATATAAGAATAAATTTTATGAATTCATTCAGTGGAAAAGTCGAAGAAGATGGTTTGCACATGAGCTCCACAATGATGGAAATGAAGGAGAAAGTTATAAAGGCAATGAGCGATGGAAGCAGAGAAGTTCTTTTAGAAAGTGACGCAGGAATTTGACAGCGAGAGCAGAGATGAAAGGGAGAAAGAGCTAATGTGTACATGCACAATTAATGAGGATGAATTTGAGAACAGAGGAGACACTGTGAGAGAAGCAAAAATGGAAAAAGTGATATGAGAGAAAGAGAGAGAGAGACAAAAAAAAACCACACGATGGTTAAATATAGAGAGGCAGCTCAGTAATGAACAGAGAGGTTTATGTGAGGTGTTTTTGGTTGTTATTCAGATTGATTTGTGTGTGTTTCTGCAGGAGCTGCATAAACAGTTGGAGGAGGTGACTAAGGACACAGAGATTGTGGAAATCAGGCAGAGGGAGGCGGAGTGTGAGCTGGAGGCGTCCAGAGACCGAGTGCAACAGCAGGCCACCGAGATCCTGCTCAAAGCCAGTGAGATATGCACACGCTTTCCCATCACCTCTGCTCACAGTCGACTGTTGAATCGCACTCCGCTCAGCTTCATTGATTCATCCTTCTATATTGCTTCAGGCTACTAATCCATTACCAACGTGCACAACAGGGCTGTGAGCCATTCAGAATGAAATGCAATTAAGTGCCTTTAAGTTCAAACTAAACTCCTCAGTTTGAACTGAATTTGAATTAAGGGAAGCAAACAGAATACAGAATTGTAATTCAAATTAAAATAAAAATTAATTTGAAGTAAAATTAAATGAAATTTATATAGGCTAGTTGTGGTTTGTATATTTTTTCATAATGCATGCATTTTTATTATGCATGTATTTTATAATTATCACTATTGTTATTGGCAGTGTTGGGTAAGTTTCTCTAAAAAAAAGTCATTAATTACTAGCTACTAATTACATCTTAAACAATTAGATTACTGTACTAATTACTCTCTTTAAAAAGTATTTCATTACTTATTACTAATTACTTTCTAAATCCCATATCAACCTCGACCAGTTGAACAATACAAGGAAACTGCTCTTTTAATTCAGTCAAATAAATAATATAAAACTGCATAAATTATTCTTGAACGGGCCCAAATATTTAAATGGAGGTTACTTTAAAAACACACATTTTTAAATACATTAGTTGTTCAATTTTGATGTTAAATTCACAATTGTTTTATATAGAAGTGTTCTATAGTCTATACAGTATTTAATGCAATTACATCACAAGTAACTGTAATTAAATTACAGAAAAATTAAGAGTAATCCCTTACTTTGCTTTTTCAAGGGAAAAGTAATTAAATTACAGTAATTAATTACTTAGTTATGAGTTACACTCAACACTGGTTATTGGTGCTGTTGTTATAGTTTTGTATTAATATAAATAAAAAGTATTATTATTTTACAATTTTTTTTTTAAATGCATGTTAAAATAATGTAAACTATTTTGATGTTCAAATCTATTATTATTATTAATAATAATAACAATAATAATAGACTTTAACCTTATAAATATGAACCCATGCATTTCAGAAAATTATTTGTAATATTAATAATAATAATTAAAATTATTACCTTTTTTTAGGCTAAAATCTATTGTAGTTTCACAGTTAAGACCTGATTTTAGATTTTAGATTCATAAAAAGTTACAATTATTTCAGCCAATGCATTTCAAAAAATCTTTTGTAATATTAATAATACTAATAATTACAATTATTATTAGTAGTAGAACTATTTTTGAAGTTACAATCTATTGTAACTTCACAGATAAGGCCTGATTCCGATTTTATTTTTATTTATCTTTATGATTTGCTATATTCAAACCTAAACAGTTGATTGGCTAAAAAGCAGTGATTTTTTTTTTTATTTCTTTTTTTAGAAAAAAAAAAACCCCTAAACTAATTATCAGAATATATTATTGGGTAAAAGGCTTAGTGGATTTCACGTCAAATTAGTGCCACAGGTCTATTGGCCATTGTTGTTGACAGAAAAGTTTGGGGTTATGGATCAGCCCCTGGTATCCTGGCAACAGCAGATGTGTGTCCTAGCTGTGTTCATCACCCACATTCTGGAATGTTCCCTGAGGGAGGCAGAACCCAGCTGGGCCTGTCACACCTAAATGCCAAACAGACTTCTGATCTTCTATCTGGGAGAAACAATAGGGGTTGAAGCGCTTAACTCACTCTCTGTGTTTGTGTTTAGTGTAATTACAGTGAGAATGTGCTTTCTGCACACCATTAATGGATTTAACATGAAACTGAAGCCGTTATCTGAGATTTTTATCCAGTCTTGAACTCGGGTAGCCCATGCATTGACCAGCAGGCCGTATCACTGACAAGTGCATTTCTTTTTAAATGTTTATAGTGAAATAAAGTGCAGATATCATTAACTCTAACACAATTAATTAAACACTGTTTTATTAAAAGATAAGAAAGTGCCGAAAAATGTAAGTAGTACCAGAACCATAAAGGACATTGAAAAACTCAAATATTGCTTCCCACAATGCAATGCAACAAACTTGACCAGTTTGACAAATGAACTGCGAGGCAATATCAATCTTCGGTTTAACTCATTCTTGCAGTGTTATTTTAGTATTATTTAGATACTTTTATAGTATTCATTAATATTTTGAATTGGCTTTTATTTTATGCTTTTATTTTTCATTTTAATTTCAAGTAATTTTATGTGCTTTTGTTGTTTTTATTATTATTAATATTTTTTACATATTTCTATTTAGTTTTCTTTTATTTTTAAATGAAAGTGAAATATGATTTTTTATTTAACATAATTTTTGCATAAATGTTTAAGTTTTCATCAAATATTTCTATTTTTATTTTATTTCAGTTAATGAAAATCATTTTTAATAGTTTTAGTTTTAGAAAATGACAACACTTCTTTCTATATCAATATAAAATATTTAATTTTTTCAGCTTTATTTCAATGAACAAAAACCATTTTTAATAGTTTTAGAAAATAACAACACTGCTTTTTTTTATTCATCTTTGGTTGCCAAAAGTTAAGACAATTTTAAGCTAAGCATGTTTGCTGTTCCATGCTGTACAACATACTACTTTGCAACATACAGTATATACTGTGCAGTATGCAATAAGCAGCACACTAGTATTCCATTGTTAAAGTTCCCCTGTAGTCAATAATTTTATCCCTTAAAACTCATCTTTGATCACCAAAATTACATGTTTAAACTCTTAATGCCTTAAAATAGCCTGAATGTAACTCCACACCTTGGCTTATTTAATATACATGGATCTATGAATATGATAATTAGCTCCGCCTCCACTCAGACGAGCTCAGAGATCCACTCGGTCAACCTACTGAGGTAAATGCTGCACAATGGTATCGCATAATAACTGTAATTAATATGATTAGCATTTTGCTTGATTACGTTATCAAACAGCTAATAATGTGTTGCTAATTGTACACAAACTATATTCACGAGTCAGACAGCTGCATTCTAACAATAAGTATCCTTAGAAACGCTTTGAACAACTAAGGCATATAGTTTATACACCTGCTATATTGCTAAATCTACCCGATTTTTAATATGAACAGAAAAATATACCATCCGGGATAACCTTCTTTTGAGACTTCCTTGCACGGTCAGTTAATGATATGCTAAAGCCCGCCGGCACATTGATGTGATTGGTTACAAGGTAGTTTGTGACGTCAGAAACAGCAGCGATTTCAAACCGCGGGTCTTTGGTTTACTGCAGTTTTAATGAGTAAATACTCAGCAATGGTGTTGACTTATGAATTTGCACATGGTTTGTCTTAAAGAATGTTAAAAACACCAGACATAAACAACATTAAAAACTTGATTTTCACCACAGGGGGATTTTAATATAGCCATAGACCAGGGGTGCAAAACTCATGCTGTGTCCATACCATGTAATTACCGTAAATAAAGCTCTGTATGAATATGTAGCTGGTTCTGGTGTGTTTAATTAGGGTTGTAACTAAATTCTACAGGGCTGTGGTCTTCCAAGAACTGAGTTTTGCACCCCTGCCATAGTCGAACCGTCAAGACATTTAATTAATTGCAGAGTAAGCAAGCATCACTGGTGATAGTTGAGGTCTATGTGCTGTGTTCAGGTTCACAGTATTGGCAGTTAGAAAGGATCTTTGACTCTGTCTGCCCTCTACGTGGTGTTTCTCCTGTCTGTGTTAGATGACATTCAAAGCATTAACCCTCTCTCTACCGCTCAGGTCAGATCGGAAGCCTGCAGGCCACCCAGATGACTCACGAGGCGGTCATTCGGGATCTGGAATCGGAAAAGTCTCGTCTGAAGGACAAGGTGTTACGTCTGGAGGAGGAAAGAGGGGCATTGCAGAACAAATGTCAAACACTGGACGAGAGGCAGAGACAGCAGATTGTCTCCCTGGAGAAGGTACGGATCAATCCGATGCAGTTTACTGAAAATGCATCAGTTTAGACCCGCTTAGAGTGTTTGGATACTTTCTGGTTGTCAGACATCACAAGAATGATACTACACTACAAAAATGGCTCAGAAAAGGGAAGTCAAGAAAAACTCTAGCAGTATTTTTTGCAGATGCCACTTGGTTTGATATTTTATATCTAACTTAATGAAGTTTTTAAGTGTCCAAATATGTTTTGAGGGTACGATTTGTATTGCACCATAAGATCTTGAAGCATAGTTGGTGTGTGTAGGAGAGATGGTACGAGGAAAAACAGCTCAAATTTGCAGAATCTGTCTGTAAGTAGCTCAAACATCAATCTTCTGCAGAAACATTTATTTCACATGAGTTCCTCTGAGACATCATTAGCTTGTGTTTTAAGCATATACAAGCACATCTCGCGTGTTAAACACTAGCTGCTTTATCACAGCTAAATCCAGGCCTCAATGTTTAATTCAAAACGCTCAATCCTCACGGCAAGACCTCAGAAAATATGTCTCTTTGTGGACTGTCGGTTTGATTGAACGGGAATTCTTATTTCTCAGTGGTTTCACTCAGCCTGGCAATCATTTTTCTTTTGCAGTGACAGCATGGCTATTTATTTGACTCGCTACAGTATGACATTTCGTGCTGTTTTCACGCAACAATCTGCTCTAGCAGTTTGGCTTTTTGGCTGTCCTGTCGCATTTAGGTTTTGTTTCATTATTTATACGTTGAGAGCCCCAATAAACAGATTGTGGGAATGTGGGCTTGTTTTTGCTCCTGAAATACCTCTCAGCAGTTTTAGAAGTAGACATTTTGAAACTTTTAAAAGAGCCATGGCACAGTCCAGTCATTCCCCTTCTCTCTTCCCATAGTTTACTGTCATTCTCCACTATTTTTGCAGACCTGCCAACATGTACGCATTTTGCGTAGCGGGTACGCATTTTGACCTCAAAGTACGCTGGTACGATTTGTCACTCTATACTACGCAAAAACCCGGTGACTCATCCAAATCCAGCAAAAGGAAGAGTTCGACCAGTCATAGCGCTGGGTTCATTTTCCCAAATAGCAAGCGGGGATGATTGACAAATGTGTACGGCCTATCAATAAAAAGAGACAAGAACACAAAATACCGCTCGATCCCTCCTTCCACACCCGCCGTCTCAGTGACTGAGTGAATTCTCAAAGCGAGGACAGTACAGCAGTCACGGTACTTCTGACTGCTTAAGGTAAACGGGTATAAAATGCTCAAGTAATGTTGAACAACAAATCTAAATAAAATTGAAATCGCTATATGGCTTAGTGATTATGAAAATGCTGCGATGTGTGACTGACTGACAAGCGCGAGTCTGGAGAAACGGGTGTTTATTTATTCTCAGTGTTGAGAAACGTACAGCCTACATGTGTTGCGTTATTGTGTTAATAATAACTAAAGTACCCAATTATGTTACATAGCCCACTAATTTTGTATGAAAACTAGCACATTAGTTACTTATGCATTTAAAAGTAGCCTACCGGTTGTCTCAGTGCTGCGCGAGCTCTCTCTCATACACAAACGCGCACGCGCGCACAAGAGATAGGGAAGAGTAAGATCATTGTAAAATGAAAATCGCCGTGCTTGGTTTAAAATTTGTTCTTGCTTGTGTTATTTTTTTGTCAGAAAACATTTTTAATTATCCACCCGTGTTTTTAAGATTCGTTATGACGGACGCTTTAGTTAACACAACCCCTCGTTATATCGGACTAACTTCTACTTGATATTCTTGAATACTCGATTAGTTTTGCTCTTATGGGTCCTGTCTATTCATTGTCAGCTGTTTTCTATAAATATGTTTGTATTGGCTAACCTTTAATCAGTCTTGTTTATAATTTAAAGACAGCACGTTACAAATAGAAACCCCTTTTTTTCTGTGGGATTTAGTATCATATTTGGATATTGGAATAATTATTAAATATTTTAAATGAATCACATGTAAACTTGATGTTTACTGTTTTCTAAGGGTTTCTTAATTTTAGACTAGTTTTCATTACAAAACCTGTATAAAAGACTCGACTGTCAGGTTAGTTGTATGTAAATATATCCTACTTGAAATTGCAAAACAATTTTTTTATTCCATATTAAATATATGAATGCGATTCACTTGTGGTTGTCAGTTTGTATAAGCACACATTATGCAATGCAATATTAATCATGAATTTAAAAAATGCTTTTGAGCAGGAGTAGTGAAATTTTTAATTGTGTCAAATTCAAAAAACTTTAGCAGTCAAAATTTGATTAACGAAGATGGGTGTGTGTGTGCTTTGTGTATTGTATTCTCAAAAATGTAAAAAAAAAATATTACCCCGTCACACTGGTACTCGAAAAAAATTTCCAAGGTTGGCAGGTCTGTTTTTGTCTATTAAATGAAAGTCTCTTAGAAAAAAAAAAGATACAAAAGCTGTCACTGGGGTGGTACCCTTTCAAAAGGTGCATCTTTTTACCTAAAGAGTGCATATTAGTACCTAAATGGGTATATATTAGAACCTTTTTAAAGGGTATCGTCCCAGTGACAGCGTTTGTACCATTTTCTCTGAGTCTGAGAACAATAAATTTAAGAATAAATGGCCAGGGAACATGAGAACAACTTCATAAAAGAGTAATCCATCTAAATGTTATGTTACACATAAACTACTCTTCTTTTAAGGATTCTTTGATGAATAGAAAGTTCAAAAGAACAGCATTTATTTGAAACTAAATCTTTTGTAACATTCTAAACGTCTTTATTGTTACTTTTGATCAATTTAATATGTCCTTGCTGAATAAAAGTATTCATTTATTTTAAAAATCTTTCTGACCTCAAACTTTTAAATGGTAATGTATAATATTCTTGTTTTTGTGTCTGTATATTTCCAGCTCCAAGAGTACCATGGTACTACCATGGTAAATGTTAGTATTTTTTGAGTATTGAGTATCAAAAATACCATTGTATGGTATGTGAGTAACTAAAATACTAGCGTTGGGTCATGATCAAGGTTGCCAGGTCTGCGTAACAAAAGTAGCCCAGTTTCTTCGTCGGGTGGCTGAATTCTCCATTGAACTTGTGCATCTGGGGGTTGTTTTGAGGGCGTTGGAACTTGGAGCGGCGAAATAGTATGTACAGGGGTGGAAATCAACCCGCAGAAAGAAATAAAAACCCGCAGAAACAGCTTAAGAGTAGCCCTTGGCAACGCTGGTCAAGATGGATGACTAGTGTCCAACAACTGACTACTTGGTTTGTGAAGTCAGCTAATACATTTCTTAAATTTAGTTTAGTGGTGATTTGTTGATTTGCATGTTAACAGTGATTTTTGATGGTCAGCATTGTAAAAATCTCTGAAAAGTTGGATATTTAAATTCAGTATATAATATTCAGTCACTTAAAATGTATTGATTAAAAGAAATTGGATTTATTGATGATTAATATATAATCTTAGTTACTGTGTATTTAAAACAAATTCGGTTTACTATTACAGAAATCTTACCCGTTTCATTTACTGTATATATGACTGACAAATATGCGTCACATTTTTATATGTTAAAACTGTGTAATCCAAACGGGTGGAAATGTTATATGCAATTCAAATACATATATCCTAAATTTAGGTCTAAATGTTTATTGTTGTTGTTGTTGTTTTCTGCTGTCACCAGTTTCACTCTGCTGCATTCCTTCTTGCTGTTTTGGAAACATGGGAATGTGTGAACATTAGCCTAAGTCAAACCAGCCTAATTTCAGCACTTCCCTATAAGACCAAAGAGTCAAATTTGCAAAAATTGGTATGTAGAATATATGAAGTATCATGGAATTATTGGCTGTCTCTTTGGTCTGCTGCTGTGTGCTTGAATTTCAGGATAATTCCCCTTTGAAAAGGTCTCATCAAGCTTTCTCTCTGTTTCTTTCTGTCGCCCACATCACAGTCTGTTAGCAGCACAGCCTTGAGTTAGGTGTTACTATGACAACACTCACCAAAAAGAGCGGGAAAGCATTGTGGAGTGATTCACTCTGCTGACACTTCTGCTGGTCTTATAATGGAAGTTTATTTACTTGCAGGCGGTTGCCTTACAGTGTCAGTGTTTGCTTTGAAGGTGTCTGTCAGTTTTCACTGTTATACTTTTAATAATGATAATAATAAACTTTATTTGTATTGCGCCTTTCTTACACACAAGGCGCTACAAAAATAAAAGAAACAACACTTCTCCATAATGATAATCACAATAATAACACAATGGCAACAATAACTGTAAAATTATAACTTAAAAGCTTCACTAAAAAGATATGTTTTGAGTAAATTCTTAAAACAATCAAAAGATGGAGCATTCCTAATAGGAAAAGGCAGAGAATTCCACAATCTGGGAGCAATACAAGAGAAAGACCTCCCACTCATAGTTTTAGATTGTATTCATTACATTCCTGAACAAGAGACCTTGTCCTTTAATGATACCTGTTTGTATACTTTTTATTAAACGTACTCTAACTTTCACAGACTCACTTTTGCTTCCTGTTCTGATTATTCATGTGAATGTGAAAAGGGTTTTATAGCACTGATGTGTACTTTATTAAATAACATATAATGAGAAGTGTTTATCTAATGTCATCGATATTAAATGTAATTTCATGAGGAATCAACATTTACTATGAGAACTCAAAGCTTACTTCTCAGTCCAAAAAGACCATTTATTAAAACCAAACTGCAAAAACGACTCAAAAAACTAAAAACATCAACACAGTTGCATTATATGCTGTTTCCCCAATGTTGAATAAAAAAGCAACTTGCATTTAAAAAAAAAAGTAGTCATTAAAGGCTATGCATTTCAGTTTATCTTTTTGCTGTTTATGTTTCAAACTTTTTACCTCATGTAACTATTATTAAATTAATACTTTTATTCAAGAAGGATGCATTAAATTGATCAGAAGCGTCAGTAAAAATATTTATGTCACAGAAGATTTCAATCTCATATAAATGCTGTATATCAAAGAATACAGAAAAAAAATGTATCACAGTTGAGTTTACTCAAAAATATTTAGCAGCACAACTGATTCAACATTGATAATAACAGGAAATGTTTCTTGAGCAGCAAAACAGCATATTAGAATGATCTGAAGGATCATGTGACACTGAAGACTGGAGTAATGATGCTGAAAATTCAACTTTGTCATCACAGGAATAAATTACATTTTAAAATACATAAATATCGAAAAAACAGCATTAACTGTTTTACTGTATTTTGATCAAATAAATGCATATATATAAAGCATCAGACCATCTTTTAAATACATTTGTCTTTTAATTTTCTCCACAGTCAATTCGAGAGGAAAAGCAGATCTATGAGAAGGAGCTCATGAACTTGCGTGCCAAATATGAAGAGGACACTGCTCACTTTAAGGATACCCACAGTCGGGCGGTGGAGGAACTCTCCAGGAAGCACCGGGCCACTCTGGAGAACACCCAGAGTGTCTCAGAGAAAGAGAAGAACCGCCTCCTGTCCGTGAGTGAACTCTGTCACAACACCCATCGCTGTCAGCTGTGACCACATACAACTTTTTAAACACTCTCAGAGCTGTCCTGTCGAGACATCAGCATGACTGCACTTTAGACGTTAGGTTCAGACTGAAGAATAACTCGCTGTCTAGCATCAGTTATAGAGGTGTCACCTTGGGAAAGAACAGCAAGTTCCTTTGAGCGCAAGTGGAAGATCAGGGAGAACAATTGTAGCAGGTTGGGAGTTGGAGAACATAATAATTTGACAAACCGTATTTAAAATGTATGAGTTTTGAAAAAACAATTATTAGTATTTATTTATAAGCACACGAGGATCCAGTCTGTCTGCTGAGATAGAACTGTTAAACAGACCGTAAATTTATAAAGACAGAGAATGGTTTAGCATTTTTTCACTCAAGTCAAGTCACCTTTATTTATGTAGCGCTTTTTACAATGCAGATTGTTTCAAAGCAGCTTTACAGTGATAACTGGTATAGAATTTTGCCTGCACAGCAGCTCTTAAAGAAAATGGTGTCATTGTCTATCATAAGTAAATTCAGTATTGATTCATTCGGTTGTAAGAATCAATAGTTATTAATTTAGTTAATTTATCTATATCAGCACTGGAGTGAACAGTGATGTCATCATCCAGCTCAGTTCAGTTCGCATACAATGGTGTCAATGCAGGCAGATCAAAACACTGTTGAATACCAAATGTCAAGTGTCCCCAACTAAGCAAGCCAAAGGCGACAGCGGCAAGACTGCACTCACACACGCTCCTAAAAACAATAGCGAAAAAGCTTATAATTAGTGGCCGACCTATATATCACTGATATATAGTGGCTGATATTTTACATTTTTCATCGGCCGATAAGTTCATCTGTTTGGCCAATGTGTCAGAAGCGGGACGGCGATCAAGGATCACATCACTGTCAAAATAAAAGTCCCGCTTCTGACACATCGACCAAACAGATAAATTTATCGGCCGATACCGATATTTAAAAAATGTCAAATATCGGCCACTGTTCCTTTGAGCGCAAGTGGAAGATCAGGGAGAACAGTTGTAGCAGGTTGAGAATTGGAGAACGTAATAATTTGACAAACCATATTTAAAATTTTGAAAAAACAATTATTAGTAGTTATTTATAAGCACACAAGGATCCAGAGATTATTATCTGCTGAGATAATAATCAGGTACAGAGATAGATGGAAGTTGATCCCAAATATCGCTGTTTTAGATGTTGTGATACAAAGCAATTTTTTATAAACTGATATTTTCGTTCGTTTGTTAATTAGTTCATTCATTAGCAAGGGTGGAAAGAGTACTGAAAAAAAATATACTCAAGTAAAAGTACCATTGGTGGCAAGGGGAATTCCAAGGGGAGTCGGATATACATGTTTAGACGTAGGTCAGATGTCCAGATATTGGATATGTATCTTGATTTAAAACCACATTTGGAAGTGGCTCAGAATGGATGCAAAAATTGGTGACTGTGTGAACGCAGCCTAACATATCTTACACTTAAATACATAACTACTAAGTTGTTAAAAAAATGCAGCTTTTTGGTCATGTCTTATCTTGCCTTGGGCATTAAATGAACCAGAACTGCCACTTCAAATAAAAAAGCAGGTGCATGATGCCTCTTAAAGCTCCAGATTTTCTAAAGAACTAGAGAATAAATATAGTTTGTGGAACTTTAGAAGGCTCTCCGATGTAAACAGGCTGTAAAATACATTTTGTTTTTAATCATAACTAGTTGTCCGTAAGCATTCCCATGTGATCGGGTTGAATTTTACATACAGCACACAGTGAAAATGACATGAATATGGCATAGTGGGAAATAGAGTATAGCATATAGTTTGAAATCAAGAGTTTAAAGTTTATCGATCATGTGCGTCCAGTGACAGCAGAACTCTCCTGTCTGCATTCAGTTCGCACAGGCCGACCGTTACACACAGAGTAAACAAATGCACACTTGTAGATCTCAGAAGATTTCACTTCTCACAGCTGATTTCGATTTCACAGCTGAAGTCTGCAAGGTTTGTGAAATGAAATGTTAATGAGGTAATAAAAGATTAGTTTAAATGATATAAATGCATATTTGCTAAATGTTGACGGTAGATGGGAAATTATAGTGTTTGTTAGCCTACTAATAATAGAAAAGCAAACGCTGTAATACTTTTTCATATACCGTTTGCTTCCTTTGTTTAACAGTTCTGTCTAATAACATATTAGATAGGACTGTTAAACAGATGCCATAAACTTATGAAGACAGAGAATGGGAGCGTTGGTTTAGCATTTTTTCACTCACACACGCTCCTAAAAACAATAGAGAAAAAAACGTATAATTAGTGGTTGACCTGTATATCGCGGCCGATATTTGACATTTTTTAAATATCGGCATCAGCCGATAAGTTTATCTTATTTTATGTCTCAGTAGCAGGACTTTTATTTTGACGGCGATCAATGATCACATCACTGTCAAAATAAAAGTCCCGCTTCTGACACATCGACCAAACAGATAAACTTTAAAAAATGGCAAATATCGGCCGCTATATATCAGCCTTGGTGATATATACAGTACAGTCCAAAAGTTTGGAACCACTAAGATTTTTAATGTTTTTAAAAGAAGTTTCGTCTGCTCACCAAGGCTACATTTATTTAATTAAAAATACAGTAAAAAACAGTAATATTGTGAAATATTATTACAATTTAAAATAACTGTGTACTATTTGAATATATTTGACAAAGTAATTTATTCCTGTGATGCAAAGCTGAATTTTCAGCATCATTACTCCAGTCTTCAGTGTCACATGATCCTTCAGAAATCATTCTAATATGCTGATCTGCTGCTCAAGAAACATTTAATGTGTACAATTGTACAAAATATTTGTGTACAATATTTTTTTTCAGGATTATTTGATGAATAGAAAGTTCAAAAGAACAGTGTTTATCTGAAATCTAATCTTTTGTAACATTATAAATGTCTTTACTGCCACTTTTGATTGATTTAATGCATCCTTGCTGAATAAAAGTATTCATTTCTTTAATTTCTTTTCAAAAAAATAAAAATAAAAATTCTTACTGACCCCAAACTTTTGAACGGTAGTGTATAATGCTACAGAAGCTTTGTATTTCAGATAAATGCTGTTCTTTTGAACTTTCTATTCATCAAGGAATCCTGAAAAAAAAAGTACACAACTGTTTTCAACATTGAAAATAATCATAAATGTTTATTGAGCAGCAAATCAGCATATTAGAATGATTTCTGAAGGATCATGTGACACTGAAGACTGGAGTAATGATGCTGAAAATTCAGCTTTGCATCACAGGAATAAATTACTTTGTCAAATATATTTAAATAGTACACAGTTATTTTAAATTGTAATAATATTTCACAATATTACTGTTTTTTACTGTATTTTTAATTAAATAAATGTAGCCTTGGTGAGCAAACGAAACTTCTTTTAAAAACATTAAAAATCTTAGTGGTTCCAAACTTTTGGACTGTACTGTAGGTCGACCACTAATCATATGCTCTTCTCTACTGTTTTTAGGAGTATGTGTGAGTGAAAAAACGCTAAACCAATAGAGAAACAGAAAGGGAAAGCGCAGGTGCCTCAGCTCCAGGAGCTTTAGTAGAAAGGAAGAGTGCAGTACCCAGCTTGGCTTCCTTGCTTCGTTGGGCACAACAGTGCAAATTCATCTCTCACGCACTCTCACCTCCGTCCTTCCTCCATCTCACCCTCTCCACCCTGCTCAAAGTGTCCCAGACAGGACACACTTGATCTTTATTGATTTAACAATGAAAGGCATAACTGTTATTTCCCTCATCAGTGGAGACAGGTTCGTAAATAGCAAACGTAATGACTAAACCGTCTGTTTTGATTTCAATAGCTGATAGCATATGAAATGAAAGCATACAAAGCTGCACGGAATTGACTCAGTCAGAGCGCAATCTGTCACCCTCCTTCAAAATAGGCAGCTGCCAGCAGGCCAGCACATCCACATCCAAACAGCTCACAACTACTTAATCTTTTTGTAATTATAAATCACACACAACAGATTGTTAGCTGAACATAGCAGAGCAGCAGTGAGTTATTTCTGTTTCCTGCTCAGATATCTTCCCAGGGTGTGCGTTCATTTTCAGCTCACTCAAGCCAAAGTCCAACAAAAATGTTGAGATTAGTGTTTTTAATGTTTGTTTTTATTGTTTTAATGAAAGAAGTCTTTTATGCTCACCAAGACTGCATTTATTTGATCAAAAATACAGTAAAAAGTAATATTTTGAAGTATTATTAAAATAACTCTTTTCTATTTTAATACATTTTAAAGTGTAATTTATTCCTGTGATTTACTCCAGTCACCAGAGTCACATGATGCTTCAGAAATCATTCTAATATGCTGATTGGGTCCTCAAGATACATTTCTCATTATTATCAATGTTGAAAACAGTTGTGCTGCTAAATATTTTTGTGAAAATCGTGATATAATTTTTTTAAAGTATTATTTGATGTATAGAAAGGAAAAAAAAATCAATTTTTGAATATAATTTTTAATATATGTCATTTGTAACCATGTAAACTTCTT
>RJVU01015592.1:3564079-3575953 GCA_003731715.1 Anabarilius grahami | reverse complement strand
TATTTAAATCTTTAAATATGCATAATTAAAGATATGCATTTTCTCTTTTGCAATTATAGAAATGTATATTTATATTTTAGTCATTTATATTTACATCGTTCATGCTGACTTCATCCTGAATAAATAAATAATAAATATACATATTTTTATAATTATATTGCACATTGTAAACCCCAATAATGCTTTACAGTTATTGTCATTTAGAGATTTTTGCAACCAGAATTGAAAAGATAAATCAGTATGTGTTTTAAAAATCCATTCACGTCTCAGTGCTTATTGCTGTGGTCTCAGGTGGCTTTTAAGGTGCCCAGACCCCGTTACAGCTTCCATTTCCTCTTAAGCAGCAATTAAGACTAATTTCACACCTTTAAAAGGTTTCCGCAGTGTCTCTCCGAGTGTGTGCGGTACTCTGTGCTGACTGTTGTTTGGGCATTTTTAGAACAGTCTAAAGCCCAGACATAATAATCATGGACTTAAGCCCAGCGCCACACTCTCATGACGTCCAGCAATTACACCACATAATGTGGCGGTTAACCTCTTCTGTGACCTCCGCTGCTGTGGAGCAAAGAAATGTAGGTACTTTAAAAAGATCTGCAGAGCGTATGAACGGGGGCCGGCCCATTTAGCAGCCATTAATGATCAACGGACCACTAACCCAGTTGAGAGCTTTATTTATGTGCTTTTATATTTAAATGTATGCAACACCAGAAACCAAATCTGTCCTGTTTTTATCAGATTTCTGTCAAAAGGTCTCAGAAAAAAAATGTATTAGCACTAAACAGTATGGTCATTAGTGTGTATCTTTGTGTGTGTGTGTCCACAGGCAAGAGTGTAAGAAACTGCGTGAGGAGCTGCGTGAAGAGCATGAGGAGTATAAAAGGTCAGCGCTCACCCAGCTGGCACAGAATAAAGATCAGGAGATGTGCTCCGCCAGAGAGAGCTGGCAGAGGAAGGTGGAGGACCTTCTAGAGCAGGTCAGAAACACATTAATGCAACTACTAACACTGCAAACATTTCTGATGTTGAGACTGCTGTGATAAACCTATGGGGGCCATTTTGTGCTACTCAAAAAAACAAAAAAAAACAAATGAGAAATTGATCAATCAATTGAGCAACTAATTTATATTAATGTAAATAAATAAATACAACCCTACAAAAAAAAAGAAAAAAAACCAGTCAAGATATTGATATTCGAAATAATGATAAAATCTAATTATATATTTAATATGTGATCTTGCTTATTGCATTTTCAGTTTATTTATTCCTTTTTTTGTCAATATCAATTTATTTATCAATGTTTTGTTACAGATTTTCATTAATGTAACATTTTTATTTCATTTCCAATTTGTTTTATTTTTTTAATTGTGTTTATCCTCATGATTAAAATAATATTTTATAATAATATATCATTGTTCATTGATTTTATTAATATTGATTGCAAATTTATATTGAGTGCACAATTGGAACCTTTAGAATCACAATTTGCATACTTTTACAAATTGCAGTCAGTAAGATTTCTTTTTTTTTTTAAAGAAATGAATACTTTTTATTCAGCATGGACTCATTAAATTGATCAAAAGTGACAGTGAAGACATTTATAATGTTACAAAAGATTTCTATTTCAAATAAATGCTGTTCTTTTGAACTTTCTATTCGTCAAAGATTCTTGAAAAAATGTATCATGGTTTCCACAAAAATATTGAGCAGCACAACTGTTTTCAATATTGATAATAATAAGAAATGTTTCTTGATCAGCAAATCAGCATATTAGAATGATTTCTGAAAGATCATGTGACACTGAAGACTGGAGCAATGATGCTGAAAATTCAGCTTTGCATCACAGGAATAAATTACATTTTACAATATATTGAAAAGAAAGCAGGTATTTTAAATTATAATAATATTTCACAATTTTACTGTTTTTAATGTGCTTTAAATCAAATAAGTGCAGCCTTGGTGAGCAGAAGAGACTTTTTTCAAAACATTAAAAAAATCTTACCGACAACAAACCTCTGTTTGTTTAAGGATCCTGTCCAGACCAAGACAGCAACATTGGCTTAACCAGTTATTTAAATCTGGGATGGCGCTATGTGTTTATTTGACCAATGGCAGATGAAGGGTGTACAGAAAACCTCTTTTTTTTTTTTTGCAGTTTTGTTTGTTGAAGAATGTGGCAGAGAAATTGCACAGTTTATCTTAATAGTAACAGAAGACTACATGTAAACCTACAGTAAGCCAGACAAACAAGTCAATATGGGGAATACATGTTTTAATAAACTGCAAACCCCAAAGACACTTTTTAAATGGATAAAAGCATCAGAGAAATACAACAGCAGTTGAAAATCTACCCCTGATCCACACTTTAATATTAAGAGTTATTGCAGATGTATCCCTGGGTTACCCTCTGTGCATTTTTCATATGCTGAACACTCATTTCTGCTGGCTCAGAGTCACTACTGCATTTATACTGTACAGACAGGAGCTACACAGAGAGGTTTTTTGTAATCAAATCAGGGTGCAAACAATCCAACATCATATGCAACTTTTGCTGAGAGATAACTGCCTACAACAACGTATGATTTGATTTATTCTAAATAAAAGATTGGCCCTGAAACCAAAAACTGCGCAAGAAAGTTATTTTAATAAACTCGTTCAGAACTGTTTTTCATTCATGAAGCTGTATGTCATTTTTAGAGGTGCTAAAGGATTGCATTATGTGAGCTGCTAGATGGACAAGGTGAGATGAGATGGGAGGAAAAAATGTATTTCAATGCTTTTGCGTTCTATCGCAAATGTTTGTGTTTCCCCAAGAAACTTTGCGTTCGCTTGCAAAACTTTTTTGTTCCCTTGCAAAGCTTTTGGACTTACTCGCATTTTTGAGTCTCGGAAGAACACAAACATTTGCTAGAGAAAGCAAGAGCATGGAGAAACCTTTTTTTTTATCCCGTCTCATATTTTTTAAATATTAATTATAAAAAAAATACTAAGAAATATCTTGATTTTTAGTTGTTTTAGCTTATTTTAATGTTTGTTTTGTCCTATTCTGAATAAATTTAAGTCATCAGTGATCAGTGCATTTATTGAACGTCACTCTCCCCTACTTTGAAAATCCAATTGAAATAGTATGTCAAACATGTACTTATAGTTATTGTCATTCGGCTTTCAATGAGATGCAGTATGCAAATTGGGATTTAGCTCTAGTATCTGGTACAATGTCTACTTCCACTTTTTGCTGCTTCAACTGCTAGTGCCTCTACGGATATTTAATTTATCTCTTATGATCTTTACTTCAGGTTTGTCTTGGTTATACAATAATCAAGGACACATTATAGCTTACAAATCAGTCGATTTGCTATTAAACTGCAGGTTATGTGATATATATATACAGTACTCGCTAATCAAATATTCTCCAGATGCCTATAATGATTGTTTTCAGCTTTAATCACAAGATTATGATGAAATCCAGCAGATATTCATTAGCTCCATTCACTGACCTCCTGGTGTCTGCAATTGGTTTTATAGCTAATTATTTTTCCATGGTCTACTTGTCTAGAGTTTGGAAAAAAGAAAACAGGCTGAAAAATGACACGCCGATGAAAACATTTCAAACTCTCAGTTTGAGACCTTATGCAAGTTCCCATTCAGAATCCACTTAAAACCGCAGGAACCTCAGGCAAGCATCGCTATCGTTTTTTAGAGCATAAGTCTTCCCCACCATTTAAGCTACGCACATTATTGATGCCTCAAATCATGAGGTGTATTGAGAAGAGGAGTGTTATTACGTTTCTAAACATTCAGTCTTGTGGTTTTTGCATCGCTTGAAGAGGGACATCTAGAAATGAGAATATCAGATACTTGGCAGTGGGCTATTTTGAATTCAGCCAGTAACAGAAAACCCTAGCAACCACATAGTGACACAATATGACAACCACCCACAACATTTTATTTTATTACACCATGTCCTAACCAGACGCGACGCCGCGACAAGCGATAAAAGGTATCTTTTCCATGTTAATCTGAGTTTTTGTCCTAACCAGCAACACAAAGTATGGCAATGATAATATCAGGTACTGTTTATGTGCTTTATTTAATGTTAAAAGCGTCTAACGTGAGTTTGAATATCGTTTCAGCTTTTTAGCTGTAATGAAAACAACACTGGCTAATTCACCTCACATCTTGAAAAAAAAAAAAATGGGCACAAGAACGTTCAAACTGTCAACTCAATGCGAACAAACTTGTGTAGATTGGTTCAGTCACTTCGTATGTACTTGAAATAATGTTTAAATTGTGTAATATTTATGAATTTTACTAAGTACTTGCCCATTTCATTGTGTCCGCTGTACTCTTGCCGAGAGAGCCCGCCCACACACTCTTCTGATTGGCTGTGGTTTTTGATTGATTTTATCGCTTCTCATATTCACGTCGCGTCTAGTGTGGACAGTCAAATTGCTTGTCGCTGGAATCGTATCGCATCGCGTCTGGTTAGGACACGGTGTTAATCTACATTTTCTTATCTTAATGTTCTATATTTATATTTTAATTATATTTTACTCTATCACTACTGATCACTTTTGGGGAAAGCTAATGTGTTACAATATTGTGTGTCTCAATACTTTTTATGTAAATTAACACAGCAGCTGGCTCTCTTCTCCAGATTGCGAATGTGATACTTGGCTTGCCAACCATTTTTATATTAGAAATGCCTTTTCTTTTCTTTTTCTTTTTTTTGCTGTGGACAAGTGACTAGTCCCAACTTATGTTTCACACTCTTTTTGCATACTAAGACTTTCACACACCCAAATGTTTCAAAAAATTATCTTTTTTTTTTAATGGATTTAATTTTTATGGCGGCCATATCTTTGAGCTCAACGACAGAGAAAATCCATTGCTACTTAGAGTCAACATTTAAACTCAGTTATTTTTTTTCCACTACAAATATTTAATTTTGCTTACCAACTATATTTTGACAGGTCAGCTGAGACAGCTACTTTTCTTTATTTTCAGCTTCATTGTATAATTTGTCTCCTTTCATCATCATGAACTTCATTGTTTTATTTACTTGTGTATGTGTGCAGAGTGTTTTGCGGGCAACCGAGACCTCTTTCATTCTCAGAGCTCTAAATGTGTCAGAGCAAGTCTTGCTGCAGCGGCAAGATCTGTAGGGCTTATTGGAATAGCGATTACCGCCACTACAGAAATGTCCTCAGCCTCACCCATCAGCACTCTCTAGTGCACTAGATGCATCAAAGTGAAGCACGAGACCTCCATGCACTGCTTATCTGTTCACGTTATTTTTAGTGGTGCTTGCTGAGGACAATCAATCATATACAATTATATGTGTTGTTATTTATCTGGACAACATTTTGGCATACCTCATCCCAAATTAATGCTACAGATGTGAATGATGCCTCAAATTTTGTAGCTTATTAAGGTGTGGTGTAGTAATATTTTTTTATATTAAAGTTGTGATGAAACGGAACTAGCAACAAGTCTTTTGTTCCATATTGTGACTTACATCTGAGTGAAACAGATTATCTTAAAAGAAAAGAAAGTGTAGGTTCTATTGTTGATTGGTTGTTGATTGGATGGAGGTAGATCTGAATGCGAGCTTGGAGTTTTTTGGTGGATTGTAAGAAAGAGAAGGGGTTTATGCAGACTATCTGTATATGATTGGAGAAGTCTGGCATGCATCACCAGAGAGAAGTCTGATGTTTTACCGGAAGATCTGATTTGTAACTCAGTAACTCAAAAACAATTTAGGCTCATTTTCATTTTCTACTTCATTTTCACTTCATTTTCTTAAAAAAAAGAAGAAGAAAAAAAAAAAAAGAGGTTACCATACAGTGGGGCAACTCATATTGGAAGTATTTAAAAGGCATAAATGTGAAGTTTATAATTTTATAAAAGCATTTACATAAATTTTTCTGTTAAAACGTGTTTTAGTCGTTTAGCCATTTAAATCATCATTCTACAGTAGTTTTTGGGGTTTTTTGCTTATGGCAGTTTGATGTCAGTGTTAATTTAATATTATTTATATATCATTATATATAAATATTATGTATGGTTTTTTTAAAAATTTTTTAGTAAAATTTTTAGTGATTTTGTTGTGATTTGTGTAATTTTTTATTAGTTTTTTATTCAATATTACTATTTGTTTAATTTATTTTTATTTCAGTTTTAACTTTTATTTATTTCAAGTTAATAATTTTAGTAATTTCAGCTAGTTTCCAAGGCAACATTTTGTGGTGGATTGTAGAAGTCTCGCATATGTCACCAGAGAAATGTGACATATGTCGTTTCAAAGGAATTATGAGGTCTAGAAAAATATTAAATAATGAAACACAGATGAATCATTCACAATAAGAGCAATAGCATGCATTTAGAAAATAGATATTAAAAAAATGTAGATTTTTTTTTTTCTTTCTGACTTTAAAGTTTTCACCTGTTGGACCAAAAACTGAGATAAAGAGGTCAGAAGGATCATACTGTATCTTAAGCTTGAACTTTTAAGAGCTCTTTTTAATTTGCGACAATGTAGAAAGCTTCCATGTTGGGGCCCCTGGGGTCCCTCAACATGTCTCAGCACTAGAATATCATTGAGACCTGGTGGGTGGCTTTTTGTCAGCAAAATTATGCAAAAAATTTTTGCACTAGCAAGCACCTTTCATGATTTCCTCAAATGTAAAAAATTTATTTTCACATTACAACAGCGTTCATCTTTTTGTCAGTGTCAGCAGCACATTGGCTGTGATATGAGCAGTGATATTCCGGGCATATTGGAACCATTTCCCGCCGGCTTGAAAATGAAATAATTCGCTGATGCGACGACAAGCACAGCATCGGTTTATTGCTTCCACAAGTGTTGGATTGTTGGCGGGTACGGCACGGTAAAACTCTCCCCGTCACCCTCCAGTCATAAGCAACTCCTCTAATGAGGCTAGCAGGCCAACGAGTGGGCCAGAGCAACTGAAACCTCCAGCTCTAACATATCGATTGGTGTGAGGAGAGCGTACGTGGTGCCAATGTCTGACTTCTCACCTCGTCCCAGACTGAGTCCTGATTCAGTCCTTGTAGACATGGCTGCTAGACACAAATTCACACCCACATACTCAACTCACAGCTCTATCCGCTGAGGAAAACTAGAGCCAATGTGTGTTTGCACACACAAGCCTGCTAACAGTTTGTGGAAATAGAAATGCCGTGACCGTAAAAATGAATGAAGATTTCTAAACGCTGCTATCTCTTCTTGCAGTCTTTATAAGGAGCATGTTTTGCACAGTTTAGCTAATTAGTGGCGCTTGCTAAGTGAAGCTTCACGATTACTATTGCTTATATATTCTGGGTTCATTGATTACCACCAAAATAATTTAAAACTCATCCCTCATTTTCTTAAAAAACAAAACAATTGCTAAACGTTGAGGAAACTTACAATGGATGTGAATAGGGACAATTTTTTGGAGGATTTAAAAGCTTAAATGTGAAGATTGCAATTTTATACAAGCACTAATATTATTTTTTTCAGTTTAAATGTGTATTATTTTAGCCATAAAACTGTTTTTACTGTTTTTTAGGTTTTTATTATTGCTCGTTAGTTGGTTTTCATCAGTGTCATTATAGTATTATTGTAAACTATTAGTTTTTAATAATATCTTGAATTAGCTTTTATTTTTATATTTTCAGTTCTCTTTTTAATTTCCGTAAATTTTTTGTTGTTTTCTTATGTACTTTTGTCATTTTTATTTATTTATTTTAAATATTACACCTTAGGTTTAATTGGTTTCAGTTTTAGTATATTTAGTTCATACCTTTATTTCAGTTAGTTTCCAAGGCATTTCTATTTTTTGTTTAGTTTAATCTAAATCTGATGTTTATATTTTTTATTTAAGCTTTATTAAAATTTTTAATAGTTTAGTTAATGATGATACCTGTATTCAATTGTAAAATTGGATATAACATTACAAGAAAGATTCATGTTTTGTGGCAGTACTATTGAGTACTATTGGCCCCATAAACCCTTTTTTTTTTAAGAGGGAAAATTAGTTTTTATTGTAATCGACATTATTACACAAATGGTGTCGGTTGAGCTTAATTTGTATCAAACCCAGAATAAGGTTCCTTTAAGTTTCAGGGTTCCCTGTTGGTGTTGTATTAATGTTTTTCACTTTTACTTTCTTTACTTTTAAGACATCATTTCATTTGTTTTCATTTACCTGCAAAGTTTCTTGTTTCTTTTTTTTTTTTTAACCAGCATCTCCTTCTTGCAGATTTCCTTGCTGAAACAGAGCCTGGAGATGCAGCTTTCCCAATCCCAGCATTCCCTGCAGCAGTTGCAGGCACAGTTCAGTCAGGAGCGAGAGCACCTGGGACAGCAGCTGCAGGAAATGGAGCTGGAGCATCAGCGCAGGGAGCAGCGCCTGCAGGAAGCCCACTGCTGTGCTATACAAGACATGCAGGAAGCCCGCCAGCACGACCTGAAGGTAACTGCAACAAAACATAATCTCCCTCCTGTCTTAGAGAGGGAGACCCTTCTGACCTGTATGTGCGCTCTTATCTTTTCCTTTCACCTCTTGGCTCTCTGTTCTTTGAGTTTTTATGGCTCCGTTCCCCTCTGTTCCACATCCATTCTTATCTTAGCTTCAGACACACACTATCTGATCTGTGCTGTTTTTTACACGTTACACTAACATATCATTTTAGTCAGCAAAGATAACGTTACATTGTGAACAGGGACCAAATGTAACTTAATATTACTTAATTTAAATATTTCTTACTGGCCAAGAAACTTGATTTTACAACCCGAATTCCGGAAATGTTTGGACGTTTTTTTTTTTATTTGAATAAAACGAAAAATAAAAGACTTTCAAATCACATGAGCCAATATTTTATTCACAATAGAACATAGATAACATATATAACAAATGTTTAAACTGAGAAATTTTACACTTTTATCCACTAAATGAGCTTGTTTCAAATTTGATGCCTGCTACAGGTCTCAAAAAAGTTGGCACGGGGGCAACAAATGACTGGAAAACCAAGAAATTTTGAAAAGATTCAGCTGGGAGAACATCTAGCAACTAATTAAACTAATTGATATCAGGTCTGTAACATGATTAGCTATAAAAGGGATGTCTTAGAGAGGCAGAGTCTCTCAGAAGTAAAGATGGGCAGAGGCTCTCCAATCTGTGCATAAAAAGATTGTGAAATACTTTAAAAACAAAGTTCCTCAATGTCAAATTGCAAAGGCTTTGCAAATCTAATCATCTACAGTGCATAACATCATCAAAAGATTCAGAGAAACTGGAAAAATCTCTGTGCGTAAGGGACAAGGCCGAAGACCTTTATTGGATGCCCGTGACACTGCATCACTCATCGGCATGATTGTGTCAATGACATTACTAAATGGGCCCAGGAATACTTGACCAGAATACCAGAAACCACTGTCGGTAAACACAATCTGCCATGCCATCTGCAGATGCCAACTAAAGCTCTATCATGCAAAAAGGAAGCCATGTGAACATGGTCCAGAAGCACCGTTGTGTCCTGTGGGCCAAAGCTCATTTAAAATGGACTGTTTCAAAGTGGAATAGTGTTCTATGGTCAGACGAGTCCAAATTTGACATTCCTGTTGTCTCCGGGCTAAAGAGGAGGGAGACCTTCCAGCGTGTTATCAGCGTTCAGTTCAAAAGCCAGCATCTCTGATGGTATGCAGGGTGCATAAGTGCATACACTATGGGCAGCTTGCATGTTTTGGAAGGCACTATGAATGCTGAAAGGTATATGAAGGTTTTAGACCAATATGTGCTCTCCTCCAGACAACGTCTATTTCAGGGAAGGCCTTGTGTATTTCAGCAGGACAATGAAAACCACATACTGCAGCTATTACAACAGCATGGCTTTGTAGTAGAAGAGTCCGGGTGCTGAATTGGCCTGCCTGCAGTCCACATCTTTCACCTGTAGAGAAAAATATGTCGAAGATGACCACAAACTCTTTGCAGCTGGAAACCTATATCAGGCAAGAATGGGACCAAATTTCAACCGAAAACTCCAGAAACTCATAACCTCGATGCCCAGATGTCTTCACACTGTTTTGAAAAGAAGAGATGCTACACCATGGTAAACATGCCCACGTCCCAACTATTTTGAGACCTGTAGCAGGCATGTGATTTGAAAGTCTTGTAGTTTTCATTTTATTCAAATTTAAAAAACGTCCCAACATTTCCGGAATTCGGGTTGTCGCCGCAAGAGGGAGAAGTTATTTTGATTAAAGATTACGAGGGTATATTAATAAAAAAAAAAAAAAGGTCGCTGTCACTTTAAGACCTGAAGCACGGATCCATTATACTGTTACATATGCGCTTCCTTTCTCAACTGTTTTCGTTCACTTAAAACTTAACTAACTGTGTTTACGTGAATACTCGCCAAGACAGTCAAATGCACAAAATAATGCAAAAATGCCGGTTTAAGCCCAATAAGCAGCGAAAACCAACTCAATTTAGTACTGAGAGGCGGCTTTATGTGGGGGCACTGTGGGCGTGAACACAAAATCTGATAGAATGAGTAAAATTATGCGCAATACGTGCAATTATTTAACCTTTGAAGATCCAATTTAACCATTCTAATAAAGTATAATAAATAATAAATCACTTTAGATATTTTTTCCCAACACTGTTTCTATTTCATTATAATTACACCTTTATATTTTTGTCCTTATGACAGTATAATTATTTATCAACTTTTACAACAGCAACTTTTACACCTGGGGTATTAAAATCTGTTTCTGTTGGTCCGATCACAAGTTTTCTTTAGTAGACTGTTTGTATGGCTTTGAATTGAATTGCTTGTGTTGCTTACGTCAGCAAGCATCAGACTATATTGTTAGTTTGTCTTAAACCATGTATTATGTTGCAGTTTCTTTGTAAAATCACTGGCTACTGATGAGTAACTTGTTTAAAAATGCCAAAGGCATTTTTATTTGTATCTGGTGCTTAGCGAGTATCAGTTTTCAGTCTTTGTGGTTTTTGGATGGATTTTTAACAGTCTGACTACATGAGACCACATCGACTCCAACCTTCAGTTGCTGTTGAAGCTCTTACTTTATACAGAGGCAACCAAGCAATTGCTGACTCTAATCCTTTCAGCCTATTTGTCCACTGGTAAAATTGTCAGTTAGCCCCGTTTGCCCTCATGCAAGAGCCTCTTTCTGTCCCCCAATAGATTTGATGTGGTGAGGCAGATCTGCCACATATCCAGCCCTGCCCACAGCACATCTCTCAGGTCCTTCCTTTCCCATATCCTGGAATAACCTGCTCATTCTCTGCTCTCCTGTCTGTGGGTTAGTAATGGCTGAGCGCTTGCTGTCACAGGCTGTAATGTCTGCTTTATCCAGTACCTGGCCCCTGACGACTCCAAGGGAGAGAAACTCTCACTCCGACTGGAAATGATTACCTTGAGCTGGGCTGAAGTGGCTCCACACCGCAGGCCTGAGGATGAAGGCTGCGAGTGGGGACAGCAGGGATATACTGCTTGAATAACTGGTGATAAGTCAAGATTGACTCACCAAATGCAGCATCAGTCAGAATCACAGGCTTTACTTCACAGTATTTAAGAAGTAGTGGAAACAGTTGGGCGGCACAGGCTGGCTTGTTGTGATGCCACGAAATGGCAAAGGCTTAGCTCATGAGTATTAATTATGGACACAGAAATAAATATGACCTGTTACTGTTTTGATTATAATGAAGTGAAGTGAAGTGAAGTGACATGTGGCCAAGTATGGTGACCCATACTCGGAATTTGTGCTCTGCATTTAACCCATCCAAGTGCACACACACAGCAGTGAACACACACACCGTGAACACACACCCGGAGCAGTGGGCA
>RJVU01015592.1:3514096-3560143 GCA_003731715.1 Anabarilius grahami | reverse complement strand
GGTTTGAAGTAATTCTTTGAGCATGATGTGGTAATGATCATTGCCTTAAATACAGAACTCATTTGGCATCACTTTATAATAGTAATGTGAAATATCTTGGATAAAAACAGACACAAAATATATATAAGGCCATAAACATACCTGAGGTATTGGCAGGTCACGGATCCATCCTGATTTTCTGGTTGCAGACAACACTTGAAAAAAAAAATTAACACTCTCAAGCGCCATCCACGGAAATGGTCGAGCACGAGGGAAAACACGAAGAATTCACCATTCGTTTAAAAAATATAAATGAATAAACAACTTTCTTCTAATTCTACAGTTCATTAATGTGGTATCTACAGTGTTTAGTTTAAGTGTCGCCAGCGCATTGTTATAATGCGAGAGTGATGTACCTCTCCGCTGACAGTTGGAATCCCAGTCCCTTTTCTCTTACAAAACGGGAGATATTACAAAACTCACAGATATTACATGTGTGCGCTGAAACTTTGACCTGCATGTGATGCAAGACGTGCAACATTATAGCACCCACCGACAGAAACATACAGTGGCGCAAATGAACGAATGTTTAACAATATTTGCAGAGCATATATATATATATATATCACAGTACAGTAGGCATAAATCTAAGTAAATCAACTAACATTAGTAGTAAAGAAGAAAGGGCCATAACCTGATACTGAGTTTCACAGTTCATTAATAGTTACTTAATAGTTATTCCTCCTGAAGCTGAATTAGTAGTTACTTAATCGAAGTTCTTCAAGAGGCATGACTGAATTGATTAGTTACTGATTAACTAATAGTTACTTAACACAATTAAAAACCGCTATGACATACTGATTAGTTAACACATATTCCTTAGTAGTTAATAGTAGTTACTTGAGTGTTAATGAAGAACTACCGATTAATTCTGCAGTAATTTCTTATTAGTTATGCAGTAAGTACGATACAGTATTCTAAAGTGTTACCCACTAAAAACGTTGACGTCATGCAAATGCGAATTACATGTTCAGTCTATAGGCGTGTAGTGTTTCTTTACAAAGTGACATCGCCAACTACTGGCCTGGCATGCATAATATTAAGTATTTGGAAGTTTTGTGGATCTGTGTGAATGGGGATTGTTTTGAGAACGTTGTCGTCAGTATGTAAAAAACGCAAAGATAAAACTTTTCCGTTTTTAGTACATCGTTGTCATCTAAACGTACCCTAAAATGTATATATTTTTAAATAGTACGAAAGAATAGTAGTAATGGTAAGAAATTTTAACCACAGCTCGAGAGCTCTAATTCCAACTACATACGTTTGCGATGCTGTTTGCGAATATTCGCTGGAACCGTAGTTCAACTAAATTGTTCAACTATGTCAGTAACAACAGAACTTGCGACCATAGTTGAATGAATGAATGAATGAATGAATGAATGATTTTTTCAGAAGCCCCTCCTTCTGAAAAGCACAATGCGCTCTGATTGGTCAGCTGGATCAGTGTGTTGTGATTAGTGAACTGCTTTGAACGTGTTTCAGAAATGTCACACCCCTTACCATAACCACATTTTCCGGGGTGGAAAAAAACATGTCATGTCAACAGCACGCTTCGAATGCAACTCAATCAGGCCTCACCCTCTTTTTTCGTATGCCTTAAGCAGGAATTATTTAAATAAGGAGTATAGTGAAGTGTAAGTTCCCAGAAGAAAACTCAAGACTACAATCGAGGTGTTTCAGGGAGTTCAGAAACAGTGCTTACTGATATAGAGTTGTGCTTTGTAACTTTGCAGACCTTTTTCATGCTTAAACTACAACATTTCACAATAAAGAAAGTTTCAAATCTGATAAGCATAATCCTTTTTAATTTATTTTGAAGCATCTGCACTGTTGCAAGACTTACAGTCACACATAGTCTACTACTATAAGAATTGCTGTGAAAATTAGGTGTGTGACCTATTGAGTCTTAAAAGGAACCTGTTTTGTGGCCCCTGAGCTTTGAGTAGTCCTGACAGCAACATAAAAATTGCTTTCAGTGGAATGAAAACAGATAGCCAGTTTCCAGATCTTTTATGAGGGAGTAAACTAAATTAAGTGCATACCAAAGCTTAATAAATCTAGTTTCAGAAGACACAGGAGATACGTTTTATATCCTGTCTTACCTGGCCATAAGGCTAGTGGTGAGCCACCTTTCACTGGTATTGATCGCACAGTTTTCCCCCATAGTCTGTACACTGTCAGAAAAAAAGGTACAGCGCTGTCATTGGGGCAGTACCCTAAGGAACAAAAGTTTTTTTTTATGTTTCATCCTTTAGGTATTTGAGATTATTATTTTTTATACTATAGCATATAGTGAAATACTAGGGAAATGTTTATTTCTTTGACAATAATATTTATTTACTGATTTATGTATTGAATTATTTGTTTGTATGTTTGTTGTTATTAATAGTAACATCAATGATAATTCGCAATGCCTCGCATTCTCTTTGACGTGTCCATGACCTGTTTAATCTTTGAAGGCCTAAATACAGCAAAATTTGGTCCTATAGCTGCTAAACTCCTTCTGGCTCCGCCTGCTGCAGTAGCCACGCCCCAAACTCATGAACTCATGCTATTGGTTGAGCTGAAAAGACACTGACAGACCTGAGTAGATTGATCTCAGTGTTTAGATGATGCCTGAAGGGCTCAATGTTTACACTTTTGGGGGAGATAAACCCATAAATGGCATACAAATAGTAGTCAATGAACAATGAATTGGGTTGAGAGAATGTATTTCAACACAAATAATCTTACATACTTCACCTTTAAACTTATTTCAGTTAGTTGCCAAGGCGATATTTCTAATTCTTTAGTTTTTCATCTATTATTTATATTTATATTATAACAAAATTGTAATCCACTAGTTCAAGTGGCCTCAAGTGGCTTATTGCTTTAATATTGAATACATAATTACTGTAACTTATGCTATAATGTGCATTATCACTATAAAATGTTTGCATTTAGTGGGTTGTTTTCTGTATTTCAGTGTTTGAGTGGGATTCTCTCATTTATCCGGGAAGATTGTGAGTGTATTGAATCCCAAAATAACTCACTAATTCATGCACAAGATTTATTGGCAGGGAAAGAAGCGTAAGTGTAATTTTTACCACTCCAGATTCATTTCCACATTTGGAATGTGGCATCACTCTCGTAGCACTCGAGGAGGTGAAAATGACACTATGACATTAGAGTGGGAAGAGATGTGTGGAAAAACATCACAACTTTGCATGTGTATGTGTGACTGCCGTAGTCATTCAAATGAAAAGCATCCTTCTGTAGATGTTTTTCTCATGTGTGTGTCCCTAACAGTTGTCTGAATGACAGAAATGACCTGACCTTTTCAGTTTTACAGAGCCATCGGGACGCATTGAGTCGGCTTTCACTGGAGAAAACTGACACTACAGCCGTTTAATGCATAATATTTATTTAGCTAGCAAAAAATGTGTCAGTAACACACTTGACACAATATGCTTGACTGATTCATTAGTTAATGAGTACAAGCGAAATTGTCACTGGATATTTTTGGGTCATTTTAGCTAAAACTTGGTGAACTAACTTTCTGACTGCTGCCTAGCTGATATTAGCACATTTAGCTAAGCTAATGGTGAGATACTAGCACACACAGATATTTGGGTAAAATTAAATCAGTTGTTTTATCTTGATCTCTCAGCATTAAAACTGCTCAGTTTCCAGAACGGTCCTGCCAACTGGCTTGGTGCAGTCAGTGTTTACTGAAGCAGTTGGTCTAATTTGCGACTCCCCTGTCATTCCCTAACCCACTTCCTCTCCCATCCGCACCCACTCTGCTGGATATCACTGACTCCAAAGTGTCTTTCAGTGGAGGCAGGTGCCCTGCATTACCCTTCATTATGTCAGTGTATCTCCAGAACTCAAACTGCTCCATTCTCTTAATCTAATTCAGGGTGCTGTAATTTGCGTTCCTTTGGCTAGACGGCACAAGACGGCAGCCATCCAAGATCCTTAACAAGCTTGCAGAGATGTTTAAGTACCTTTTGATAGAGTATTAAATCTTGTGAATGGCAGTTGTTTGAAAAATACTATACAATTATACCTATGTTCCTGGCTGAGTGCTGCTTTTCTTGTGATGTCCGTTATGCATATTTTTGCAAGTGAACCTGTTGCAATTCTTCATTCACCTTGTTGAAAAGTCCATCTTAAGCCCTATTTGGACGGTAATTGTTTCTTATGGGGACATAAGTTATTTTCAACATTTACAGGGGCTAGTCTGTGATTTTATTGCTGTCTGAATCCAGAATGTCAGTGTTTTTCTCCCACCACCTGTGTAAAAATCCCCAGCCGAATTACCTATTGATTTTTGACAAACACCAAGGTTGTGTGGTAATTTCATTGCCAATCCGAATGCACATCTCTGAGCTTACAAGAGTAGATCAATTCAAAATTCACTGACCTTCTTGACCACTGCGGAGCACAGTACGATAACAGTTGTGTATTTTAAAGATGTACACTTTTATTACTGAAATGCTGGAAGGTATTTAGAAGAACAGTATTTCATCACTGCTCATCCTCAGAGAGTGGGAGCTGTTAAGAGCAAAAAGGAGAAAGAGAAAAAAGTATGTAAACATTTCAAATGGGCTGTTATTGTGGCAGCAATACATGCAATACAGTTTTAAAATATGTATTATATACAATAAAAATATAAAAGCAGCTTTATGTTTACATCATGTAAATAAAAGCCTGCATTAGCTTATTACAATCAACATTGTTTCTGGTCTTGTTGGTTGAGCAAGTTGGTTTTACTGTTTAATCTAATGGATTAGGTTCTTGTTGGTTAAACAAGTGAGTCTGTGGTTTCAGTTTGAGCAAACCTGTTTTCAATGTGGTTAAACAACCAGTTTGAGATATGATAGTATTTAGTGTAGAGTTTTTTTATTGTAACAATTTTAAGTATAGTTAGCTAACGTTTCACTACAATTTAACATATCTTCCTCTTTTTTTAAGTTCTTTCTCATCTAGCATCCAGCTTTTTTGTTCTTATTGGTTTGTTGTTCTCCCAAGTGATGTTTTTTTTTCTTGCTTAACTGGGACTTCTAAGCATCTAGTCCTCTATCCAAAGGTTTATGCTTACCAAATATATTACAATTATTTTTATGCCAATTGTACAGAGAGCAGTTGCAAACAGTTTGTTCAGAGGCCCTGAAGGGCAAGGTGAAAAATTATTTTCGAAGTGTCTACATTGTTTATTTTTTCTATTGTGTGTACCATAAAAATTGGCAAAAGAAATCTCAATGATTTCTCATTTTCTTTGAACATTTTCCCTGCATGCTCAAGCTGCCCTGGAAGGGCAACAGATGAAAACAAAATGTATTTATTTTTTTAGTGCTGTCAGTCAAATCGATTGATCGCGATTAATCGCATCTAACACACACACACACACACACATATACACACACACACACACGTTTGTTTTTGTGAAATGTGGGGACATTCCATATGCGTAATGGTTTTTATACTGTACAAACCGTATTTTCTCTCCCCCTACACTACCCCTACCCCTAAACCTAACCATCACAGGAAACTGTGCACACTTTTACTTTCTCACAAAAACTCATTCTGTATGATTTATAAGCCTTTTGAAAAGTGGGGACATGGGTAATGTCCTCATGTCACCCTCTCCTTGTAATACCTATGTCATACCCATGTCATTATACACATTTGTTTCCTGATATTTCACAAAAACATGCCCACACACACAGGTTTGTTTTGCTATCTTAGTGAGGACATTCCGTAGGTGTAATGGTTTTTATACTGTACAAACTGTACATTCTATCCCCCTACACTACCCCTACACCTAAACCTACCATCACAGAAAACATTCAGCATTTTTACATTTTTAATAAAGCATTGTTTAGTATGATTTTAAAGCTATTTTAAATACGAGGACTCATGAAATGTTCGTGTTTACATCGTAAAACCAGTGTAATACCCATGTCATTATACAAATTTGTGTTGCATAAATCACAAAAACACGCGCACACACACACACACATATATAATTAATTGATTTGACAGCACTTGTGTTGTCTAACTTGTGTTGATACATAAAAAAAGGTGCATGGAATGATAAACTGATCTGATGAACTGATCTCTCTCTCTGTGTGTGTGTGTGTGTGTGTGTGTAGGAGCTCGAGGAGCGTCTTCGGCAGCAGCACCACATGGAGATTCAGACTCTGCGGGAGGCTCACAGGCAGAACATCGAGACTCTGAAACAGCAGTCAGAGCAAGAACTGCAGACTCTCCGCTTCGAACTGGAGGACGAGGGCAAGGCCATGCTGGGTAGAACAGCCACTAATTCACACACATTCACACACCTCCTGTAAAAACCCTACAGAACCTTTTTTATTATTTACTCTAGTTCGAATGCAGTAGGAATGAATGTCTGCACTGTCATTTTGCAAGTCATGAAATCAGATCTATTTGCAGAGACAGGTGACTCAATATCTGTAAAATCTATATAGGTTACCATAGTAATTACTTACATGTCAGCAAAAGAGTAGTTGGCACAATGAAAAAAAGGGCAAAAAGCTGAATATTTTAAGCTACTGCTTATAGAAATCCAAACTGAAATGCATGTTTAGACTTTTCTAAGCATCAATATGTGATCAGGTTGGATAAATCTGTCTATATATATATATATATAAATATTTTTATATTTTTTCACAAGACAAGTATTATTTAAAAAACCTGCTTATAAAGAACAGCAACAATTGGATGGTTTACGGTGTTTGTTCTTTTCACTTTATTATTTTATTTAATTATTTTGCTGTTCAGACTACAAATAACTAAACTGATTTTAGTCAGATTGCCCAAAAAAATGCATTTTGGCAGACTTGGTTTGTCTAAAATTTCAGGAAATTAAAAATGTTTTCTGAGACAACATTGCATGGTTTTCAAAGTTCAAATTAAAATGTAATTTATGAAATCAAATGTATTCAAATTTTATTAAAGTTGCTTCAATTTGTGCTCATCTTGAAATCAGATCAAAAACTTTTGTTTGATTTAAAGCACATTTGTATTTGCTTTATACACCAAGCAGTGTTGGAACTAGATGTCCAATATAAAATCCTGAAGAGATCTACAGCTCTAATTATAGCTCAATCTCTTTGAAATAAGGTATAATTGGAAGAAACTGGAAAGCAGCATAATGAGAAAGTGCAGACAGGAAATTGCAGGTGGGGGAACGAGTGTCACTTCCATTTCCACCTGTGACGTTTATGCTTTAGGGAGAGTTGGAGATGAATGATGTTTAATTCAGCTCCAGACAGCCGTTCATCTCCCTGGAATAGTCTTGTTTTTCCATTCACTGAGTCTCTCTCTTTCTCTTGTTCTTCTCTCAGCATCCCTGCGTTCAGAGCTGAACCATCTCCACGCATCAGCCATTGAACACATGCGTCAGACCCATCAACAGGAAACAGCGGCTGCCAAACAGGAACTGGAGCGTGCTTTGGAGCAGAGCAGAGTACAGGTAAACTTCCTCCACAGCAGTTTATTTTGATATTTTTTTGCACACGGTTATTGTGGTGTCATCAATTTTAGATTTACTTGCCATAAATGTCACATACAAAAAGCTTTAATTGGTTATTTTACATGTCGATCAAATGCTCCCATCCTCTCTAATACATATACTACTGTTCAAAAGTTTGGGGCATTTATTTTATATTTCAAAAAATCAGTAATAGTGTGAAATGTTATTACAATTTAAAACAACTACTTTCTATTTGAATATATTTTAAAATGTAATGTATTCCTGTGATGGCAAAGCTGAATTTTCAGCATCATGACTCCAGTCTTCAGTGTCTTCATTTGCTTTACTGGAGACATTTTTATTTTCTGCTTTTTTTGAAGTTATTATAAAAAAATAAAAAATATTGCTAGTTTTCAGTATTTTTGCTGTAGACTGTGTCCTAGCTTCTCTGCCAGTGTATTCCCATCATTCTCCGACTGTCTCCCACTGTCCTATTGTTTCTTAATGGAGACAGTGACTAACAGTAAGTTCAGCAAGTGAATACCTTTCCAAGAAAGGACAAATCAATAGCTTTCTGCCAACATGCTGCTACGAAAAAAAAGGGCCTTTATAAATCCTCTTGTCATCTGGCTCATGTATAAGAGGACAGTTAAACAAAAGAAACGCTGACAGGATTGTTGGCCAAGCAACTGAAAGGTTGTACAGTTTGAGTCTTAAACACAGGCCTCAGGGGGAAATGTGTCCATGAAACACTATGTTTGAACTGAATCAAACTGCAAAGCACTCTTGCATCTCTGTAATGGCCCATGATTAGAGTAAGTGCCAAAGACAACAAAAATTGCTTTTTTCCCCCTGTAAATTCTGGGGGAAAATTAAGTTTTACCAAAAAAAGTACTATTTCATTCTTTCTACATCATTTCACGTTTAATTCAATGTGTTATTTGAGGTTTGTGAAATTTACTAGCAATTTCTGGGCGAAAATTGTTTCTACACCAATTTGTTTTTCAGTGCACTCTATTTTTATCTGTTCATCTGGTTTGTCATGATACTTTGGTCTTCAGACACATGCTGGTCTTATGTAATATTTAATTTTGTCAACTTTTTGGGGGCTTTTAAAGGATAAAATACAGAAAGGCGTTTTTTTTAAATGTAGTTTTCCAATAATGGATAAATTTGTGAATTATTTAAATGATCTATGATTCTGTTTTTTTTTAATATTGAGAAAGTATAGTGAGGGTTTCTAACACAAGCTGGGCTCAAATCGGTGCCCCCAGGTGAATTTTGTGAGCATGACAGTAGCTATGTTTCCATCCACCTGTTTTTGTGCACATTTTGGGATATCGCATTAAAAAAATAATGCTGGATGGAAACGCCAAGCAACGTGTAAGTTCTAAAAAATGGGCTCAATTGAGCTGGATACATGATGGAAATTTATTGAATAAATCCCTTGATGCATAACAAAAAACTCTTTGCCTCAACAGAGGATGTGATTGGATAACTGGATTAACCAGCAGACCAATCGCATTGCACAGCATCTCAAATGTTGGTTTGGTCATTCTGAAATGCCTAGGCCAAAGTCTGTCATCAGAATGATTTTGTTTTAATACTGTGACGAGCAGGGCGGGCGAGAGCCGTGAGGGAACGGCGCGAGGCCGGTGACGCGAGTGTTAATGATTGTCACCTGTGAGGCGCACCGGCCTCGAGTCCCTCACGGAGGAGCTCCGGAGGCATAAAAGGAGGAGCGACGACCGTGAAGGACGAGAGAGGACCAGGCCTGGACTTTATTTTATGTTTGTGTGGCCGGCAGACGTCCGCGAGGGTCTGCCGGCATTACTTTCATTTTGTATTTGTTTATTTTGGATTAAAGTTTGTTGAATGTTCGCCGGTTCCCGCCTCCTTCTTCCCGTATATACGAACTGTGTTACAAATACCCTCTGAGACGCAAGTCATTTATGGCAGAAAAAAGTGCCTCGGTGGCTTCCCCGATTGCAGCAACTTCCATTTTTATTACATATATTCTGTGCCAATTTCCCAGGAAGTGGCAGTTTTGTTCTCTTGAACACATGGGATGGATATGGTGCTTTATTTGCAAATGTTTTATGCGATATTTTAATTTGGCACACAAGTTAAATTCGCAACTTTGGATGGAATACTAATTAAACTGCCTGCCCCTATTATGCTTTTTCGAATATTACCTTTCATGCAGTGTGTAAGATAGCTGTTTGTGAATGTAAAAGGTCTGCAAAGTTTTAAAGATCAAAGTGCACAACAACTAAAGTTATTGTCTCCTAAAAAAATAATCCATTCTGAACTGCCGAAACGAGTTGTCAGCAATTCCATTCTCAATTCCTCTAACAAACCTATTTAGGTTTGTAACAAATTTGCGTAATGCCAACATATGGTTATCATTGGCTGCCCCCGAACACTGTAATTGTAGCTGAGGCCTGGAAGAGTTTGGTTCATGTTGTTGACATGTCAAGAAAAAGCTGTTTTCTGTGCTGCGAAAGCAAATCCACTTGGAATTGCTTGGAATCCACGCTGGAATTGATACAGTAAAAATGACGCCATTGTTACAGTTTGTATCGCTGTGTATCAAGTGCTGAGGAAGTGTCCAGAGCTGAAATTCAGATATGGTAATGGATATTTCCGACACGCGCTGTAAGCGGTAGACCAATCACAACAAACTGAGCCTACTGACCAATCAGAGCAGAGAAGGCTCTCAGAAGGGAGTAGTTTAGAGAGACCGGATCTTCGAACAAACTGTTTTCAGATTATTTGAGAAATTAGGTTATGTGTATATTATGAGGAAAATGTGTATTTTGACATTGGATGCATGTAAACCTATTATAGGAGACCTCCAAAATAAAATTAGGAACATTTAAAAGAGCTTAATAGGGGCACTTTAATTCTCAAGCTCCTGGGGCTCAGATCTGTTTCGTGAAAACTTGGCTAATGTCCCTCAGACAATAGCAGAGGTCAAATGGCAAATTCAGTGTGATCTTTGCTAAAGAGAGGCTGCAAACTCAGAGAAAACAGCATCAGTGTTGTTCATCTCTCTCAGGAGTTGAACAAACCCTGCTCTGCTGGCGTCGGAAAGAAATCTATTTCTGCTAAGCATTCACTAAGCGTTTCTAGCCACAGTACGTCATACAGGAATAACAAATGAATGTACACAGAAAACGCAGATACACGTTTTTTGGGTCAAACTGTGAATATTTGTATCTTGTGAGATTAGAATTGTTTAATTGCATCTACAATCCAACTGCGCATCTGTCTCAGGGACTCAGTTGACTTTGTTGTGTTCAGTTTTCTGTAATGCCCTCACGTACTCTCAGTAATGTCACTGACATCATAAGGCTGGGAGAAAAAAAAAATGCTTAACCTTCCCCCAAGACTCCTGCCGATCCCACTAGTTATGACAGCAGAAGCAGATGTGTCATGAAAGTGCCGTGAGAAACATGGGTTTATGTTTTCTAGTTCAAATCATTATAACATAAGTTGTAAACATTGCTTTGTCAGTCTATTTTTTATTTTATTTTAATTTTATTTTATTTGCACCAGTGAATAGCATTTAGGGATGGATGGATGGATGGATCAGGACTTAGTATCAGCAGATATTCAAAGACTCTGATTGGATCGGGGGCACAAAAAAACTTGATTGGAACATTCCTAGTTATTTCAAGTTACTTTAACTTATTTTTTTTAGTTAGTTCAGTATTTAAATTATTTTTTAAGTTAAAGTTTTTCATCTAATATTTCTACTTTATTTCAGCTTTATTTCAATTACCAAAAGCGGTTTTTAGTTTTATTTATTTATTTTTTTTCAGTTTTAGTTAGCAATATCAAGACTGCCCTAAATCTCTTACCTCTTACTTTACAGATCCACATTTCTATTTTAAATGTTTTTATGTTCAATAAGAAATAGCAAACACGTTCAGCATACTGACAGGTGTTAAAAGTGTGTTTGAAGTCGGTAACAGAGACTCCCTGGAATTCTGTGGGGATTTCCAAGAATCACTTTGCTCATACTGCATAACAGAAATCTCTCTTTCTCTTCTCCCAAACACTCTCTCCATTTTTGTCTTATCGTTAATTGTTTACCAGTGAGAGTCCAGTTTCCATGCCTGGTTTAATGAGCTGTGTAAGATTAGCTGGCTAAAGCCACAATGTGAAGAATTGAGTTTTACCTCGATAGCGATCGGCACGGCGGCTTCACACCTCATTGTCCCTGGCAGACTTTCGTGTGTTCGTCTACTGGCTTGAGATCAGTTTCATCCCTTGGCCATTAACATTTGAGTTTTATAAATCGATTCTGAATCTTACAGGCACATTCCCTTCTTTATTTTACAGGTGAGCACCAAGTTCATGTATATACCTAGTGCATGGTGTGGGAGCTCTCATAGTTTATGACAGCATTAGAAATTGTTTTATTCATATGCATTAAAGGTAGAATAGTACCAAATCCTTTCATCCGCATGGTTGTTTGGCAACTCTGCAAGTGGCCCAATGGCTCCCAGGGGTCTGGTTCCTCTAAACGAGTGCCTGCATTCACAAAACACACAGTATTTATTAAAGCCTGTGCTTCTCAGTGCTCCTACACCATGAACCTCTTGGTCGATGGATAACCATTAATGCTCTCTTACACGGGTCGGCATATTTTCTGACAGTGCTGATTTGCAGTCAGTAATAAACATGCGTGTTTGAAGACTGAGAGAAAGAGGAATCAAACGCTCCCCGGCAAGGCTCCAAGGCAGACATCTCTGACTATTCAGTGCTTTTGTCTGGCACAATAATGGAATGTATTTTAATTATCTTCATTTTTTTTTTACAGCAAATATTAATGTATTTGATTCTTTGCAATTCATTTACTTAATCAAATTCCATTTAATTCATTTGATTACAACTTTTAATCGATTGACAGTCCTAGTAAAACAATAGTTTTAAGATTACAAGGCACTTAACAGCATTTGCTCCATTAGAACTGTCATTGACTAAAAAAAAAAAGGAACTAAAATTCACTTTGGATAGAAGCCTGTTTCCACCTCAGAGTAGAATTAAATTAAATAATAAAAATTAAAAAGGTAACTTTACTACGCATAATTTTCACTTTATATCTCACAACTGCAACTTTTATGTAAATTCAAATTTATATGGCGTGATTTGATTTAATATCTCATAGTGTGACTTAATATTTTACAATTGTTATTTCTCATAATTATGACCATTTTATCTCCCAGAGTGACAATTAATATCTCACTGTTTTGTCTCTTTGTCTCTTAATAGGGACCTTTTAACTCATGAAGTTATGATTTTGTCCTCACAATTTAACTTAAAGCTGCAGTATGCGATTTTTGGCCCTCTAGCGGTTAATAAACAGAACTGCACGCGTCTTGCGGAAGAACATTGTAGCCGGAGCTACTTTTCTCCGTGTACGTCTATGGCGAGTCACGCAGTTAATGTGATACTCTGTTTGGAAAATGGATTCATGTTGTACATTCTCATTATATAATTTTTGTAAATTTTGAACACAAAAAAAGTTACGGACAGCAGCTTTAATATTTCACAATTATGGCGTTATTTCTCGTAAATAACTTTTTATCTCCAAAAGTGACCTAATATCTAGTATATATAATAAATAAGTGACCTCTTTTTGTCTCTTTCTCATAATAATTTTTATCTCATGGAAGTGATTTAATATCTTACAATATGACTTGATGTTTTACAATTGTATATATAACTTTTTTTAAATTCCGAATTTTTTTATCTCGCAAAATGACTTAATATCTTACACTGACAATGTGTCCTGGGATCGTTTGACTTTGGTTTATCCACACTGCCAATGATTTTCTGGAATCTGTGCATGCGTTCACACACATTCCGTAAAGATCTCGTAAAGATACGTGACATCAGGATGACGCGTAATGTCTCTGCAGTGTCTTAAGTTTTCTTATGATCTATACATTCGTGCATTTTCTTATTCGATCATAAACTAGCGCATCGTGTATCGTTCCACTAAGCTGGCGAATGATCTCAGCTTCAGCTTCACTATGACACACCCCTTACGGCATTTTACCTGCTTTTTGTTCACACAGGGATTCTGGGATCAACACTCTGTAAAAGGGGCTATTGACTGTATACCTTACAATGAGATTTTTTTTATTTTTTTCCCACAACGCAACTTAATATTTCACAGCTTTATATCTCATAATGTGACTTTATTTATTGTTTTAATCTCACAATAACCTGTTTTATTTTAGTTTGAGATGGAAACAGGTTACTATATAAAGGTGTGTGTTACATAACATAAATAACTCTTCTCTGATTTAATGTGAGTGGTTGAATAGTGCTACCATGAGCCCTACCAAACTTTTGATCAGCAGAACACTGAAATCCAGACTCTCTCAGGGCTTTCTGGGTACTATGCCCAGGAGACCACAACTCTACACATCCTCCCAGACACCTGCTAATCAGCCTCCTCTCAACTGTCTGCATGCCTCTTGGCTTGGGCCAACGTTAATGATGCTTATATTATCCTACTCGTTGAAGTACTCCTCCAGGGAGACATTTATAGGTGCCTCTGTCTTTGATGGAAAGGTCAGAGATGTTAACTTCAGCCCTCACAAATTATATCCTTTCAACTTCAGGGATAAGAGCTGAAAGATTTCAGCAGGTCTGTTTCTGTACTGTAGAATGAGCGCTGGACTTTTAAAGCCACGTCTCTTTAGGAAAAGTGACACCTGCTGATGTCAGATGACTTCTCGTCCAGGTTGAGCTTTGTCATGACAGGTGGACGGCTGTTGTGACATTTGCTGAGGGTCTTACGATTGTCAGTAATGGTGTTCAGCCTTAAATTGTTCAAACCAAAGTCGGACACTGATGGAGAGACTCAGGAAGAAGTTACAACTGGAAGTTACGATGCAACTGGACGTTTCTGAATGGTTAGTGGATAAATGTGCTGGCCTTTGCAAATAAACATAGCGTTTTTAATGTCTTGTCTTTACAGAAAATGAGTTATTCAAGACAATCACCTTTTACACTGCGTGGTTAAACAGTACATAAACAAGGTTTAAAATAGACAACAGGCATAATGGTCTCTAAGACAACATTAGCTTTAGCCACATTTGTTGTGGAACTGGCTAACAGGCACATCGACTGAAATGGCGATTTGCTCAAAAATCTTAAAAAATATTCAGTGACTCTTACTACTTCTGGAGGTGAAGCTGGATCACGAACAGTTGGTACGGATCCAACCTTGAGTACCAACTTTTTAGCAAAGTCTGCCTTGTATTGCCCCTCATTCACAAAGCAGTCCGAAGTTAAATTATTTGCGCAGACATAAACTAATTTAGGTAGATTTTGGGACACATTACCTTCAAAAATAAAAATAATCCACTGCATCCTCGGTGGCTCAGATGTTGGGAGAAAATAAAGACTCTTATATTCAGTCTTACATCCAACAACAGAACACCAGGATTGCTTACGAGACATTGCTGACGCTACAGCTGCTCAAGCGTGGAGAAAATGGTGGACTGTGTACAACTCGCTGAGGGTGGGAACTATGGTAATACAGGGCTGTCAGCAGGGGTTAAATTGGGATTTGTTATGTGGGAGGGCTTTGTGGTTTCAGGGGTGCATGTGGATGCGAAGACTACAAAATCATATCAATTGACAAACTAAAATATAACAAGTTAAGAGAGCCCTCTGCTATGAACCCTAAAATGCTGATCAAAATCATTCTATAGATGCTGGTAGTGTGCAAAGCTACATCTGATGACAATAAAATCTTTCTGTAGGCCTGTGCCTTCTCCTTTGTGTCAGTTTCAAATATAAGAGTGATGCTGCCATTAAAGGAGAGAATATAAATACAAAATACAGAGTTCGACATTAAGCCTTGTTTTGTGCTTGTTCCTTGGACAACTAAAATGGTCATTTGTCAGAGTAAAAAATAGCTTGTCTGGAAAAAAATTTGATTTTTGTGTGTGTTGTAAATATAAGTTATTCTGAAACAAGCAACATTTTCATCAATTTTATCAGCAGTGATATATTTAAATGTTATTTACCCTGGGGGTATTTTATTAACCTTTATAAAGGGCATTTCCCCCCCAATCTAATTAAATTTATGTTTAATCTTTTATTTCAAATTCTTACATTTGATAAATTAAAATAGTAAGACAATAGGGCTGTTACCAAATTAAATAATTTACACTGAAAAAGTACAACTGCATTCAATAATGTTATGAGATTATTTAAATATTTTTGAACATACAAATAAGAAATGTTGGTGGGAAATTTATACTTTTAAACACACTCAACCGATTCGTTCAAAACGCTGAATCATTCGAAACGGCTGAACGTAGCTGCGAGATGCGCTGGTTCTGCTTTGTTTGGAACTATTTTCGCTGCTACAATAGAACAAAAAACAGGCAATATTGCACTTAAAACGTAAGTGATTAATATTAATTTCTTGTTGTATGAAATTAGTGTCAATTTCAATCAAGGTGATATTCAGGAATTCAACACTTTCGGTCGTGTGATGCTTAACTTTATCATATGTGGTAAATAGCAAGCTATAAAACCCCACATATTGAATTTTTATTTCAACATGATAACTGAGTTTCTTTGTGTGAGCAGAGTTCATTTGTTTTGAATTCTCCTCGAGAGGTTATGTGCGCCTCAACGGTACAATTATAGGCTATCACCGCCAATATACATTACATATATTAGGCCTACTATCCACTTGCCTACCACTATCACCACTTAAGCTAAATGAATCATTCTTGCGTTTTGGTTGTTATTGTCATTTTAATCAAGCTACTTATCTGGTCAGGCAAGTAAAATTCTCTTTCACATCAAAAAATCCACTTGTCCGCAGTCCCGGACAAGCGTATGTCGAGCCCAGATAAGCCTATGTGCCGGGGCTCAGCCCCGGACGGCCCCGGCCCAATTTAACCCCTGGCTGTCAGTCTGCAGCTATGGGCGGGGCCTGAGCAGTGTGACTGACAGTCAAAATGGCATGTCTAATGAGACTGCTTTGTTTTAATGGGGATTAAAAAAAAGAGTGGTTGGTTTCTTGTCATTGTAGGGTGGTTGTGTTAACACACTGCAACACACATTTATGTCCAAACACCATGTAAAAGTGGATTTTGCATAATAGGTGCCCTTTAAGACTGCATTTTGGTGCCTGCCCATGCAAATTCCATTGTCAGGGCTTTGCTAAGTTGTTCTGGATGGTTGCTAGGTGGCCCAGTTAAAAAGAGTCTACCCTAAGTCGAGAGTGCGCGAGAGAGAGAATGTGTCAGTCTGAGAGCATGAGCACAAGGAGAACCGGACCGCTGTGTTCTCCAGGCACTGCTCCTGTGGTCTGCTGGAGGCACAGTCTTGAGTTAGTGTAAATGAAAATGTCACAGGCAGACCCCCTGACAGCTCTGCTCCAGCACATTAACATCACACATACATACAGTTAGCGGTCAGGGAATAAAGACGACTTTGTTTTTCCCCAACACACACCTGAGCCTCAGCACATGAGTGTTATAGTTCAGAGATGAACTTACTGAGCTAATACAATGACAGCAGGAAGAGCAGATGTTTTGTTGACACGCTGTTGGTGTACAGCAGGGCTCAGGAACTTAAGGGGCCAGATTGTCCAGATCTTAACACTTTCATTGTAAGTAATTTATCCAGTGTATTTATTTACAATAAAATAGACCAATTTGGAGCAGACGTTTTAGTTACGTCACTTGCAGCTGCGCACGCATAGTGGTTGCAGAAAAATAGCAGTAGCAAGTGGAGGAAAATGGGCAGAATCCACAGAATAAAAGAAAAATGTTTCCTTGTGCCTTTGGATGTCAGAATCATTATAGTCTTCATTTTTATAGAATACCGTCATTGAAGACGCGCTTTGAAGATAAACGGAGACGTTTGTTGCAAGTCACAGTCTGGACTGTTGAAACCTGCATTGATTAGTCTACTATTAAAGCATGAATTTGATGTAAACAGTTAGTCTGCATCATATTTACATATGCAGTTCATAGGGGACATGCATACATAGCAGTTACAACATGAAATAATATTTAAACCTATAACATTTTACATAGATAAGTTTTAAACATAGCCTATAACATTTTTATCTCACAATTCTGACTTTTATTTCTTGCATTTGTGTTTATATCTCCCAGTTTGGACTATAACTCGCAATTGTGATTTTACATCACAATTTTGAGGGGGAAAAAGTCAGAATTGTGGGATATAAACTTGCAATTTTGAGGAAAAAGACTGAATAACAAGTATATCTCATAATTCTGTTTTTCCTTCTTAGAATTGTGACATAAACTTGGATTTGCTTGAAAAAAAGTCAGAATAGTGAGAAATAAACTGGAAACTGTGATCCTTGTTTTTAAGATTCTTTGATTAATAGAAAGTTCAAAAGAACAGCATTTATTTGAAATACAAATTTTGTTTGTATTTCTGAATCAGAGCTTGGCATTGATTCAGAGTTTTACTATGTGGACAGATTTTCTTAGAAGTGTATGTGCTGTTTTATGCTTCACTCTCAAGATGAACCATCTGTTGTGGTTTCGAGGTATTAACAAATGCTCTTTTAGGGTATTTCACGGTCGTCCACAATGGTTGTGATAAATTTGTAATTATGTCAGTGAGAATACATTAGAAAGCATTTTTACACCAGAGATACGCACAAGTTTGTTTTTAATACAAATGTTTGCCATTTATTACCTTTTCTACTGACATTGGCATCCTTTATCACGTAAATCGGCCCCGGAGGAAGCCCCTCTGGGCCACAGGTTTTCTTTGCCACAAACACTGATACCGTTATTAAGCTAATTGTTGTGTGAAATGATATTTACAGACATTCAAAGTTGGATGAGCAGATTGTAATTTCATTAAGCAAGAGCCATTAACCACATAAAACCGGAAATTGGCTCAGTTGTATTATCCAGGACGATTTCTACCTCTTCCTGTGCACGAGGCATTTAAAAGTCAAAGTGTCAGTGGAGTGGAAAATTGCCAGAGACAAGCAGCATCTAATTAATCTTACCCGGGTTGGAGTCTGACGTATACGGGTGTGTATCAACGTTAATAGTGTATTGCCTATGTTGCAATCTCTATGAATACAGTACACTTTGGTGTCACATTACATTTTTTAAAGGATTAGAGGCACAAATGTGATGCTTTGTGAAGTGAGAACTATTAAATAAGTTTAATAATTTATTATCTAATATAGCCTGAGAAATAGCTAGTTTTGAATGCAAATGTCTTTGTATCCCTTAAAGGGATAGTTCACCCAAAAATAAAAATGTTGTCATCAATTACTTACCCTCATGTTGTTCCAAAACTATATAAGTTTCTTTCTTTTGTTTAACACAAAATAAGATATTTTAAAGAATGTTCATAACCAGATAGTTGACAGTAGCCATTGACTTTCATAGTATTTTTTTTTTTTCTACTATGGAAGTCAATCGCTACCGTCAACTGTTTGATAACCAGCGTTCTTTAAAATATCTTCTTTTGTGTTCAACAGAAGAAATAAACTCCATACAGGTTTGGAACTATCCCTGTTTTAAACTGGTGATTTTAAGGAGTTCCAGGCTTTAATTTGGACTCTATTTGTGGAAAGTGCTGTACATAAAAAGTTAGGTTCATGCATGTGAGCATATGTGGAGGGTTAGGATGTGTTGGTTAGTCAAAAACAATTGCTTTTATTGGATGCTATATCATGTAAAACATCAGACCCTATTTAGTATTTGGCAAAATCAGGTTTATTGTTAGTCATTTTGCCTGCAGAATGTTTAGCCAATCACAACATAGGTCATTTGCATATAGAAGCTTTAACAGTAAGTAACAAAACAGCCTGTTTAATTGTAAAGGTCAGAGAGAGGGCGCAAAATGGCAAAATGTGGAATTAAATTACGAACATGGTCTCTTTGGAAAAGAAAACCTCTGAAAATTCTATTTATTTTCTTGCTGTGGAATGATGAGTGCTAAGACTGGTGGTATTTTTTTGTTATATTCAGTGTTTTATTCAAAGTCATAACACTTCTCAGTGCTTTGAGATGTATTTCTCCAAGTGTTTCCTCACTGTAAAGATTTATTTATTTTTTTTCAATTTTTACAGAGCATGTTGCCAGAAACATTATATTTTTTTGCCATTTAAAAAAAAATAAGTAACATAATGCTTAAAAAAAGTTGATGAAAGTTGTTCCTCAAGGCCCATTAGCTCCTGAAGTCCCTCAAAAGATGAAACTGTAGTGCTAAAACGTCCATGCTAAATATAATGCTGTTGATATGCTGGCTGCTCCCACCTTTTATTTATTCATAACAAAACTATTCATATATTAGATAAGGTAAGAGAAACAGAGAGATGTGCCATCAATATTAGATCCCAACATAGTCTCAAAGTGCAAAGTGAAAATAGCATCTGCAGGAACCCCATGTGTGTCTGAATTTAGATGTTTCTGGAAGAGCCTTCACCACAGATGAAGCCATCACACAATCCACACTCTTACATAACACATTGAATTCGCAAGTAAGATCAGTCTGGCTTTTATTGTGTCCTCAGTTTACCTTGAATGCTTGTGTTTTGCAGGAACGCGAGCTGCTGAGTCGCATCTCAGATCTGCAGGAAGAGGTCAGTCGCAGGAAGAAGCACATTGCAGATCTGGACCATGAGATCCACACCCTGAACGAGAACATCAGCACTTTGACCAAGGAGCTGGAACTCAAGGGCAAAGAGGTTTTGAAGATCCGTAGCGAGGCCAATCAGCAGATCAGGTGAGTGTTTCGTTAGGGATGTGAAGTTTTCCTGCATTTAGGATACTGAGTTGTTTCCGTCTCCATGCATGGGGTCGTACTTCACTCTTAAAAATAAAGGTTCTTTACTCATCAATTAATCATTAATATCAATGGAGCCTTTCCATTCCACAAAATGTTCTTTATAGTGGACAAAAAGTTCTTTAGATTATTAAAATGTTCTTCACATTAAGACAAAATGGTTCTTTTAAGAACTGTTCTCTGAAAGGTTCTCTAGGGAACCAAATAAATGTTTTTCTGTGGCATTGCTGTGAAAAAAAACCTTTTGGAACTTTCATTTTTAAGAGTGTTTTTCAGTGGAGACTAGGGGTGGGAATCACAGGGTACCTCGCGATACGATACACAATACTGATAATATCATGCTACAGCGATTCTCCGATAATCAGTATATTGCTAGACAATCCTATAATGATAAATCACAATATCTGTCTAACTATGAAAACAAAATGCCTGTGAAAAGGTTAAGTGCAGGTTCTGTCTCTTTATTCAAGTCCAAACTGTCCAAGAGTACTATTTAGAATGCCTTATTTTGTTAATTAAAATATCGATATTTGGCGACAGCGTATCGATTCTCGTATCGCATGGAGAAGGACAATGATATATCGCCCTATCGATATTTTGTCCCATGTATAACGGTACATGTATTCGTCCCGGTTCGGTGCATACAGTCAGTCGACAAATACAGTCAGTCACAGGCGATCCACACTCCAATCCAGAAGGGGGCGCATGCGGTAATGCAATGTTGTTTGCTAACCGCCAAAACAGGAAAAAGCGCTGAAGAATAACATCTTTGCATAGATATGTTTACGTGTAATCTCTCAACCAGTGTTTCAACCGTGGAAAGACATCAATAAAACAGATTGAGAATAATATCTTACGTATCATTACATTTACCTCAGGCAAGTCATTTAGTGTCCACAGCATGTTAGTTCACTTGAGAAATGTCACTTATTTCACTAAATATATGCACTATATTAGCTTATACACTATATTGCCAAAAGTATTGGGACACCCCTCCAAATCATTGAATTCAGGTGTTCCAATCACTTCCATGGCCACAGGTGTATCAAATCAAGCACCTAGGCATGTAGACTGCTTCTACGAACATTTGTTAAAGAATGGGTCGCTCTCTGGAGCTCAGTGAATTCAAGCGTGGTACTGTGATAGGTTGCCACCTGTGCAATAAGTCCATTCGTGAAATTTCCTCACTATTAAATATTCCACGGTCAACTGTTAGTGGTGTCATAACAAAGTGGAAGCAATTGGGAACAACAGCAACTCAGCCATGAAGTGGTAGGCCACGTAAAATCACAGAGCGGGGTCAGCGCATGCTGAGGCGCACAGTGCGCAGAAGTCACCAACTTTCTGCAGAGTCAATAGCTACAGACCTCCAAACTTTGTGTGGCCTTCAGATTAGCTCAAGAACAGTGCATAGAGAGCTTCATGGAATGGGTTTCCATGGCTGAGCAGCTGCATCCAAGCCTTACATCCCCAAGTGCAATGCAAAGCGTCGGATGCAGTGGTGTAAATCATGCCGCCACTGGACTCTAGAGCAGTGGAGATGTGTTCTCTGGAGTAACGAATCACACGTCTCTGTCTGGCAATCCGATGGACGAGTCTGGGTTTGGCGGTTGCCAGGAGAACGGTACTTGCCTGACTGCATTGTGCCAAGTGCAAAATTTGGTGGAGGGGGGATTATGGTGTGGGGTTGTTTTTCAGGGGTTGGGCTTGGCCCCTTAGTTTCAGTGAAAGGAACTCTTAATGCTTGAGTCCTGACCTCAACCTGATAGAATACCTTTGGGATGAATTAGAGCGGAGACTGCGAGCCAGGCCTTCTCATCCAACATCAGTTCCTGACCTCACAACTGCGCTTCTAGAAGAATGGTCAAGAATTCCCATCAACACACTCCTAAACCTTGTGGAAAGTCTTCCCAGATGAGTTGAGGCTGTTATAGCTGCAAAGGGTGGGCCAACTCCATATTAAACCCTACGGATTAAGAATGGGATGTCATTAAAGTTCATGTGCACATAAAGGCAGGCGTCCCAAAACTTTTGGCAATTTAGTGTATATTCATTATATTTACTTTACCTGTTAGTAATGTCTTAATTATTTATGTTTTAATAAATTTGTCATGAAAACAACTTAACTGTGTAAATTATTTCAAAAATGAATTGGAGGAGAAAAATTATTGAAAAATAATTTTATGATTAGATTTAGGAGTTAATGCAAAACCTGCCTTATATGCAATTTAAATTTTTTTTATTTTTTTTTTATTTTTATGTTAATTATTATATCTAAAAGTAAATAGCAACTGAATTTAACATTTTGGGCTCTGTTGTCAGTTGTAACCTTTAATTTTATAGTAATGTGCAAGAAAGTGCTCCCTGTATATATTTTACAGCATTAGCTGAGATAGATTTTTTTTATCCATAAGAAAATGTTAATTATAATTAATTTTTTTTAAAGACAGAGACACAATTTGTTCAATAAACCACTGTTTAATAAAAAAGAAGAAAAAAAGAAGCAATTTTAGGTTTAGTTTTCTCCCCCCTGTTGTACCAAACCCATACCGAACCGTGACTTCAATACCGAGGTATGTACCGAAGGCTCGTTACATCCCTAGTGGAGACCATTCACAATCCTAATTCGCAACAAAATCTAATTCTCCTTTGGTTGTATGTGTCAAGAGTCATTGGTGATGATGAAAGAGATGGAAATTCAGTTATTTTCAACGAGATTGGGGTGTCGAGTGAAAAATAAAGAATATTGACAAAAGTCAGGATTTGTATGTCATTTTGCTCACAGTTCTCTTGTTGCTGTCAGGCTCTTTTTGATGGTGTTTGTATTTTGTAGTAGTTTAAAGGAAGGAAAACAGACTTCAGAAAGAGAAATCAAGAAGTTTAGAAAACCTGAACTCATCACAGCCAGGGGTGATCATAATATTTCACTCTTTTATTAATAAGTAAAAAAGGCATTTCATTATACATAGCGGCTGTTTTGAGAAGATGTGATTGTTTAGTAACACACATCATAATGCAAGATGGGGTGCTGATCTCATTTCACTTTCAATTATGTAACACTGACATATCCAGGTCCTGAGATAAAAGCGGCAAATAAATTGCAGCGCCGTTCCCCAAGGGCGTATCATTTACCAAGAGGAGATCCTGCTTTATTGCTCTTTATGTGAAGCCATCACAGTATGTGGCTGTATTGTAGAGAATGTGTTTTGGATAAAAGTCATATAGCAAAGAAATTGCTCTATGAAAAAATGAACATGTCCTAAATAAAAATCAGTAGAACGTAGTGTCGTCTTTGAAAATGATGCTGCTGATATCACGCAGTGCTTTGTAAATGTTATTTACTTACACTGAACATTTGTATCAGAGCAAAGAAACACTGAGCTGGATGAAAGTTTAATGTAACAGAGGAATCAAAGGAAGTGATCCGTGTGCTAATAAAACACAACCATGACCGCACACTTTTTCAGCTGCCTTGCTTCCATTTTTCTTATTCATTTTCTTCATAGAGAGTTCAAAAAATTCTTTAATAAAGAGCCCTAAGCCATGAATCAAACCGACCAGCTCTGAGATGAATGACAGTATTACAACCTTTGATTTAAAGGGGGAAAATATTTGAAAAAGATAAGACAGTTTACCACTTATTTTTTGAGGGAATGAATTACACTGAAAAACCTATTTTCTCAAACAAGTCCTCCAAACAGTTTTTAACATCCTTTAAAAAGGCATTTGTCTACGTGTTTTCAGAGAATATATATTGAGTTAAGTTTATTTTTCTTACCCCATTGGCAAATAACATTTTTCAAATATTATTTTTTACAATGTAGTGTGTTTTATGTTTAAAACAAGAAGAAAAAAATACAATTGGGTTAAGAAAAATAACCTTAATTTTAGATACATTCTCAAAATAGAAGTCTTAAGATCAGTAACGTATTAATACTGTTATTCATGAAGTATGCATTAAATTTATCAAAAGTGACAGTAAAGACATTCATAATGTTGCAGAATATTTCTATTTCAAATAAATGCTGTTGTTTTGAATTTTTTACTAATCAAAGAATTCTTATTAAAAAAAATGCATAATTGTATTGTTTCCACAAAAACATTATAGGCAACACTGATAATAATAAGAAATATTTCTTAAAGCACCAAATTATTATATTAGAATTATTTGCAATATTACTGTTTTTACTGTGTTTTTGATCAAATAAATGTAGTCTTGGTGAGCATAAGAGACTTATTACCAACCCCCAAATTTGGAACGGTACTGTAAATAAATAAATAAATAAAGTAATTTATATTTAATAGAAAATATATCTTATTTTTGGGATGTTTTACTGGAAAACAACTTGCAAATATTGATGGGGTTTTTTTTTTGTTTGTTTTTTGCATGTAGTCATCCAATAAACCATTATGAATCTGAATCTAGTCTAAAACGACAGTATAAATTAAAACTATTGATTAGAAGTCACTGTTTAGAATTCTAAAATAGAAATGTATTATGTATGCAAATACTGTTGTCTATAATAGTTTCATAGTGTAGGGAGACTCTTTAAGACAAAGACTCATTCATTTATTTCTATCTCAAATCTGTTTCTCTGTGGAGAAAATGAATATGAATTTTACTTTCATAACCTTTCTGTTGTGCTTTATTGTGCATAACAGATATGTAATTCAGGCCTGTAGCTACAGTGCTGTGCGGTTAGAGTGAGTTTTGAAGGATCATTGAGAATGTGTCATGTGTGTGTTTTCAGAGCTCATGAGCAGGACCTGTGTAAGAAACATGAGCGGGAGATGGCCGAGATGAATGCACTCCACCACAGAGAAACACAGAACATGCTGTCGGACTTCAACAAGGCCCAGGAACTGCTGAAGGACAAGATCTCCGCACTGCAGATCCTGTGAGTTGATGCACCATGAAAGAGTTTGTATACAAAATACAGTGTGTATTTTGGGTGACGGAAGTTCTGTAACTTCTGTTTTGACTGGTTGTTTGGTGACACAGGCTATGAAACAGCTTGAATGCTAACAAAGGCCCTGTTTCCACCTGGTATTAAAATGCATTTTGGTCCATCAGATCACAAGTAGACGAGGGAGACACATATTCATTTTCACCTGGTGTATTATCCATCTCTTTTGTCCACTTGCAACCACTTCTGTCCTGATTTCTTTGAGGGGAGGGTCTATGGACGGGTAAATGTAAGGTTTTTTAAGGCCAAAGCTTGCGTAATTTAAATAAGAACGAACATGGAGACGACAGAAAAACATACGGAGAGCAGCAGCTTTCGTTTCTGCTCTGACAGCCACAAGTGGGGCTGAACATGGTGAGTGCATTTTAGAAATCAGGAATGGTGAGAGAACATTGTGCTTGGAACATTTTTCATCTTCATAATGTTTACGCTTAAGGTCAGTAGGCGGAGAGTAGGCGGTCTTTAGTGGCTGTTCGAACACATTCGACCACAAGAGTGTTTCCACTATGAAAACAATGCATCAAATGCATTTTCGACTACCTCTGAAAGTGGTCAAAAGTGGACAAGCTCAAAACGTTTTACACCCCGTTTAAACCTGTATTTAACGTCATCCACTTTTGATCCGATCAACCAAAATGCATCTTAATGTCAGGTGGAAACAGGGCCTAAAGGACACCAGACTCAAAGGGCTTGGTGGAGAGGGAGAAGATGAGGACAGTGTTTCTGAAGAGATGCTGGAAGGGAGACAGACAAGATATCTAGAAATATATCTAGCAAGAATGGAGAGCAGAACAGATGACCCTGTCACGACAGTTCAGATAAGACTAGCAGATGCCTTTAGCAACAAAACATGCTGTTAATGTGTATTTTTTAGGTGATTTTTTGTCTTGTACTCTGAGAATGGACACAGTGCATATGGAGAAGCAGTCCACACTCTTAAAAAATAAAGGTTTCAAAAGGAGGTTTTTGCAGCAATGTCATAGAAGAATCATTTTTTGTTCTCCAAAGAACATTTCAGTGAACAGTTCCAATTTTCTTTTTTTTAGTGTGATGATTATTTTTTAAAAATCTAAAGAACATTTTCCCCCTGTCAATAACCTTTTGTGCAGTGGAACATTTCCATAGATGTTAAGGGTTCTTCATGGAACTATAAATGCCAATAAATAACCTTTATTTTTAAGAGTGCAGGCACCTGAATAGGCTTTTTAAAATGCAAAAGTGCACTTGTTTATTTATATATATATATATAGACAGTATATACAGTTGTGCTCAGAATTATTGGCTTTCTTGATAAATATGATCAAAGATGACTGTAAAAATAAATCTGCATCGTTTATCCTTTTGATCTTTAATTCATAAAATTAACAAAAATCTAACCTTTCATTGAAGGAAAAGAATTGAAAGTGGGGGGAAAATCACATTATGAAATGAGTGTTTTTCTCCAAAACACGTTGGCCACAATTATTGACACCCTTTTATTCAATACTTTTTGCAACCTCCTTTTGCCAAGATAACAGCTCTGAGTCTTCACCTATAATGCCTGATGAGTTTGGAGAACATCAGAGACCATTCCTTCATACAGAATCTCTCCAGATCCTTCAGATTCCCAGCTCCATGTTGGTGGTGCTTCTCTTCAGTTCCCTCCACTCATTTTCTTTAGGGTTCAGGTCAGGGGACTGGGATGGCCATGGCAGAAGCTTCATTTTGTGCTCAGTGACACATTTTTGTGCTGGTTTTGATGTTTGCTTTGGATCATTGTCCTGATGGAAGATCCATTTGATTCCATTTGAAAATTTGATTTCTAGCAGAAGCAGTCAGGTTTTGATTTTTTATCTGTTGGTATTTGATAGAATCCATGTTTCTGAAAAAGATGTCCAGGACCTCCAGCAGAAAAATAGGCCCACAACATTAAAGATCCAGCAATATATTAACTGTGGGCTTTTTATCCATGTGTGGATAAAAATATCTTTTTTTAGTTTCATCTGACCATAGAAGCCGGTCTTGTTTGAAGTTCCAGTCGTGTCTGACAACTGAATATGCTGGAGATGCTGGTTTCTGGATGAGAGCAGAGGATTTTTCTTGAAACCCTCCCGAACAACTTGTGGAGATGTAGGTGCTGTTTGATCATTTTTTTTAGGCTTTCTGAAACTCAAGACTCAACTAATCTCTGCAATTCAAGGATCACCTTGGAGAGTCTTTGGCCACTCAAACTTTCCTCCTCACCGCGCAATAGGACGATTTAGACACACGTCCTCTTCCAGGCAGATTTGTAACATCTTTAGTTGATTGGAACTTCTTAATTATTGCCCTGATGGTGGAAATGGGGATTTTCATTACTTTAGCTATTTTCTTACAGCCACTTTCTATTTTGTGAAGCTCAACAATCTTTTGCTGCACATTAGAACTATATTCTTTGTTTTTTCTCATTTTGATGAATGATTAAGGGAATTTGGCCTTTGTGTTTCCTCATGTTTATACTCCTGTGGAACAGGAAGTCATGGCTGGACAATTTCATGTTCATGATCACCCTGGTGGGCTAAAAAAATGTAAATATGAATGAGAATATACTTCAGAGATATTTTACTCAAAATAAATTCTAGTGGTGCCAATAATTGTGGCCAACGTGTTTTGGAGAAAAATATTTATTACTTAATGTTATTTTCCCCCCACTTTCAATTCTTTTCCTTCAATGAAAGGTTAGATTTTTTCTAATTTTATTAATTAAAGATCAAAAGGATAAACAATACAGATTTATTTTTGTAGTCATCTTTGTTCATATTTTCCAAGGGTGCCAATAATTCTGACTACAACTGTATATATATATAAAATATATATTTACTTTTCGCCATCATTTAAACTCAAGAAGTTCAGAATAGTCAAAACAGTAGAGGAAACTTATTACCTCAAAACATTTAAGTAAACTGATTATTTTTTTATTTAGTAGAAATTAAAATGTTTGTGACAAGTGGGGCGGGGCTGAGAGCCTTGGAAGCGGAGCCAGGTCAGTGTGGGGCACAGGTGTCTCTCATTAACAGTCAAGTCACCAGCAGACTTGACCCACTCATCATAATGTTAATTACATTCAGTTAATTTACATAAACATGACATTCAAATCTTGGTTAAATGTTAGATAGCAAATAACACTTGCTATTATAACTATCAAAGAGACTGTCATTATATACTTGCATGTTTTGCAGCCCATCCTCAACCTAACCACAGGTTCTACTCTTCACCACAGTGGTAACCCTACAAAACCAACATAACACAACATTAAACACTAACTTTTGTCTCCTCCTTATACAGTCTGATGCAAAGCATTCTAGGAATAAAAAATCTGCTGCAACTCAATCATATTAAGTTCACCTTACTACAATCATATATTGAGTTCAATCAAATTTATTCTATTAAGTACAGTGAACTTTCATTATTATTTGAATGAAACAAACTCATGTAATCTAATTAATTTATTTAGGGTAAATGTAAATTGAGACACTTTTTGTCATGGAGATGAATTCTGCTTATAATGGTATATCGGATAGAGAGTTTAAATATAAAAATGATGAATTTGAGTCACAAAGACAGCCGTATGTGAACAGGAGGTGTTTGTAGGTGTATATGCATGTGTGTATATAAATATAGAAAGTTGGCAGGGTTGTAGAAGAACTCTTTGACTGTAGATATTGTTGTCAGAGGTGACCTAATTTAGCTTTTCTTGAACAAGAGCACCAACAAATCCAGCTATTGAACAGCTTGTGATAAAAATAGTTCATCTGAATCCCTGAATGCGTTCAGTGTTCCCAACTCAGAATGATAATGAATAATTTAGATTCTGGAAGCGTGTGTCATGACATGGGAAGGTCATACAAAATACAAAGGAAACATAGACAACAAACACAACATTCCTCATGCAAAATATCTGAGGTTTATTTAAATCCAAGTGTTTTTAATTAATAATTTATCCGTCTGTGAAAATTTTTCTTTTTTCTTTTTGTGAGACAAAGGCTATGAAGGACTGATCTTAAAGAAATAGTTCACCCAAAAATGAAGATTCTATTATTTATTAATTTCCTTATTTGCAGCTCTTTTTAATTGAATGCACATGGATGCTGTCAAGCACCATAAAAGTTGTCCATATCACTCATGCGCTGTATTCCAGATATTCTGAAATCATTTGACACACTTGCATGAGATTTAAACAGATTTAAGCCATGATTCAATGCCTAATGTCATTAGTTGTCATGTGTCTATTTGGTACCTATTTGGTAATTCTTTAATAAAGAGTGTTAAAGCCAAAAGTATACTTCGGCCGTCTGCTAGATAGTGCGCACGCACCGAACGCGTCTTTCCGCACTCACAGCCAAAGGAGTATACTTTGAAAGGCTCACGCACTCAACTGTGCATGAGATTGAGCGGAACGCGGAAAATGAAGTATACCCGGGCTTTAAGCCATGAATCAAACCACCCAGCTCTGACAATATTACAACCTTTGATTTAAAGGGGGGAAAATATTTAAGAATCAGATAAAAGATGGTAACTTTATTTTTTTTTTTGAGGGAATGAATTGCACTGAAAATATATTTTCTCAAACTAGTCCTCCAAACTCTTTTAAACAACTTTTAAAAAAAATAAAAATAAATAAATAAATAATAGGCAAATGGTTTTATATAATATAGTGAGGTGTCTAAAACAAGAAGAAAAAAATATGAATGAAAAATCGTAATACACTGGTTGCTAAGATAACAGATTACTTTAGAAGACATGGATTTATTGTGCACAGATCATTTGGACTACTTTTATGCAATTTTAATGCTTTTTTTTTTTTTTTTTGTCATTTTTGGAGCTTGACAGCTCCATTCACTTGCATTGTGTACAAGATCACCTGTTGGGTCCCACAAAGGAAAATCACTCATACATGTTTTTAATGTGAACTATTCCTTTAAATTATGTTTTGAACATTTGCCTCGTGCAGGTATTTTTAGTGTGAGAAGCAGTCAGTCTGTGACTGAACAGAATGGGGTCTCGTGTGAAGCAGTCAGAACTTGTATCCCTCAGCGTTTCCTAAGCGTGCCATCTCCAGGTGTCCCTGAGGAGCAGAGATACAAAGCCAGCTAATTAAACATAACACAGACCTATTGAAATGACAGTCCTGTCCTCTGTGCAATTAATTATTATGACAGCTGAGTTTCCCCAAACCGAGTCCTCCAACCAGTTTTAAATTTCAACCTATTTAAGCCTCATGAATATTTCATGTGTGGGGTGATCCTCATGTGCGACGCATGGGCTTCACTACTCTAACCGCTCGAGTGCACTCTGCAGGCTGCATGCGCTGGGTTTTGCTGCTGTCACTTTAAATAGAAAAATAGGCTTGATGAGAACTCTGTTTATTTACTCAGAAAGGCCCATTCAGTGAACTGCTATTATGAGTCTGTATAAATATATAGTTTTAATTTTATATAGTTTTAGTTTTTTTTAATATCCACAAGCAGTCATAATTTTGTTTTCCATATAAACGGATAGATGGATTTTACAGATGGATGGATGGACAGATGGATATATAGATAGACGAACGGATAGATCGGATGCATGATAGATAGACAGACAGACAGACAGACAGCCGGGCGGACGGATATACGGATGGATGGATGGATGGATGGATGGATGGATGGATGGATGGATGATGGGCTGATGGACAGAAGGATGGTTGGATGGATTGACAAGTGGATATGGATGGATGGATAGATGGATGGACGGATTGACAAATGGATGAAGATAGATAGATGGATGGATAGATAGACGATAGATAGATGGATGGATATACAGATAGATAGATAGACAAGCGGATATAGATAGATAGATAGATAGATAGATAGATAGATAGATAGATGGATGGATGGACAGCTGGATGGATGGATTGACAAACGGATGAAGAATGAATGATAGAGCGATAGACAGACAGACAGATGGATTTAAAAGTTGTTCTTGGGACAGGAGAGTGCAAATCTGGGAGGACAGTGCCAATCCTGGCCGCAGGATAATGACCTATTTAGTCTGAATATATAAGCATGCCCCGAGTAGTTAAAACTGCAGTGTTGTCCACTGTTTGCAGCAGTTTAAAACTATTCATGAAACAGCCTCAGTTTCATTATTACAAGGGGTTGTAAAGACCTTAGGGAAGGTTTTCATATGAAAACAGCCATCAATCATAACACTGTACACCTCTGGGGAAGAGTCACATTGCATGCTCATTAAAGATTCAGCACACATTTTGAAACATCCTTCAAAGATACAGAAACATGCAGATATTGATTCTCAATGGCTGCGTTTACACTGGCGCAAAAAATCAGATTTTTTGCTCACTTCTGACACAGATCGGAATTTGTTGCACACGTGTAAACACAAAAATCTGCACGAGATCCGATTTTTTCGCATCCGATCTGAGCCACTTCCAAATGTGGTTTTAAATCAGATACATATCCGATCTCTGGACATGTGACCTACGTCTAAACATGTATATCCGATTCCCATTGGAATTCCAAGCCACCACAATGCGAGGGCGGCACGTTTGCTTACTAAAATGTAGCTTTATGTTGTATTATGAAGCAGACGTGCCTGTATGCACTCACACTAAAAATTTGCAGCTTTATTATTGAGGTAGAAACTTTGTCTATCTATTTTTATTTTTGTATTTTAATAAACCATAAGCTTCACTGGGTAGGCTACTCTTTCTCTTGTGTGTGCTCTCTCCTTCGCTCGCTCTCTCGTTATCATTCATTCAAATAAATGTAATCTTAACGACTGTAGATAAAATAACAAACACAAATTACCTTTATTTTCCAGTCTATATTCGTTCAGTCAGAATTCACGCTGCAAAACATCCATGACACTGACGGCTGTTAACTTGTCCATTCTGGCAGGTAATCATGACCACCCGATGTGAAATATATAAATAATTTTAATAGCACGGCCATTCAAAACCCGAGGGTCTAACATGTGCATGCAAAGCCATCTATGACAATCATTTTGGGCAGGAATTAATGTAAACACAGATATCGGATACCAGTCGTATCTAAAGTAAATGTAAACACACTGGCCAAAAAATCGGATATGGTCAAAAGATTGGATCTGTGCATTAAGACTTGAAGTGTAAATGCAGCCAATGACACTGATAATCACAGAATTCCTGCAGATGAAAGAATGATTGAGCGACGGGGATATTCAAAGGTGCTGATGATTTTAACTATCACACTAATCCAATGAGAAGTAGAGAAAATGAAGGGTAGATGCCAATATCATCATGAGGATCTGATCAATGGTGTTTGTATTAATTCTGTGTTCAAAGTGCAAAGCCATCAGCTTTGCTTTCTAACTGAGCTAAAAGTGTCAGAATAGTCAAATTTCACTCTCAGTAATGAGTCACAAGCTCAAACAGATGACAGACTGATTGTAAACAGAATGGAGAGAGCTCAGTTTCTAAACCATGTGATGTGTCTTGCTGCCAAGTGACCAATTTGAAGTGCTCTACATAGTTAGCAACTCCAAACCCCACACAAATAGCGCTCTGCATGCTATTTCAATTGATTTTAACTGTTTTCGTTTGCATGTTGCTAAGCTAATGCTGCAATACTCTAATAAGCATTAAAACAGACAAATAATTAGGTAAAATAGTCGATTCTTGATATTTTTATGAGTTGATTGAAATGCAAGTTCATCTATAATATACATTTTTGTCTTTGTTCCTCAGGTTGGAGGGGACAGAAGAGAAGTTCCGGAACAGAGAGAGCAGGCATGAGGATCTGCAGACAATAGCCGAACTGAAGGACATGGTGGCCGAGAGAGAAGCTTTGGTCAAGAAACTAGTGGTAAGAGCACTTTAAGAAGTGTGACATGCTCATTCACAGTATCTCAGGTTTTATTGTGAAATTCCTCAGCTGTGAATCTTGTTACACAAGACGAGGTATCCCACGGGTGCACGGTCCTGCTACATCCTGCTGAGATTAGCAGAGTCTCGCAAGACTGGAGGGATGGATCTATTTCAGGACAGACAACCCTGCTGAAAAGACCAGCTTAATCCTGCTCTATACACAGTGACAACCACAATCTCTATGAAATATATTTCTAAAACAACGTTGTTAGACATTTGGCATCCATGTTTCTTGTATCTTTCCAATTTAGACTGCAATAAAATCACACTAGCACCTGCTATAATTACATAATAATTAATTTGTAATTATATCAGCTATGCTGGTCTTTTCAATTGAGAATTTACCTTATGCATTAAAATTAAAACATTTCATTTCAGTGATGCATACAGATTTTTACAAATTAAGTTGAATGGACTTCAGTTAATTAGCGGAACTGAACCAGAGCTGAAATGAAAATAACATACTTTTGTAGTTACATTTTTCTTTGTTTTATGTGACAGAGTGGATATGTGATATTTGAACAAAGTCAATAAAGCAAAAAAAAAAAAATCAATGTCAAATGGGAGTAAAATGATGCTGTCACTTCATTATGTAATTTATAATGAGAGTTTATAATTATTTTAAGGAAATTAATTTGTGGGGAGAACACAGATTAAAATATTGTTTATATTTAAATGTATGAATTTATATTTTATTGGGAAAACCAATTCACATTTTATCATGGCAAGGTTTTGATGTTAATACTATTTCAAAATATATTTTTAGAATTAAAATAGCAATAGAATTTCTGAACTAGTATCTTGAATAGAAGCTTATCTTTTTTTTTTTTTGGTATTTTTGCCTTTTATTGGGATAGGACAGTTAGTTGGCAGGAAGCAAATTGGGAGAGAGAGCGGGGGGGAAGCGATCAGGAAAGGTCTATGAGCCGGGACTCGATCTCGGGGTCGCCCGAAGCGCAACCGTGCTACACGTCGGCGTGCTGCCCACAAGGCTATAGGCACCCGACAGCTCATTAATTTAATTTATATTTTCAAGCTTGTAAAACAGTTTTTATGTTTAGTGCACTTCATCACATGTTCTGGAGACTAATGGTACTCAGTGAATATCATGAGAGCATCTACTTTTCTTTACAGGATGACAAAAAGTTCTACCAGCTGGAGCTTGTAAACAGAGAGACCAACTTCAACAAAATATTCAACACAAACCCCAATGTTGGTGTCATTAACCCTCTTGTCAAGGTAAGATTTCTTTTTTGTCCTTGTGTGTGGAGCTGGTAATTAGTTAGTTTGAGTAAGACACTGTTGCTGTTCCAAAACCTAGTGATCTGATTAGGCTCGATTTTTGTTTGGATGCTGGCTGTTCGCATGGGATACAGTCTTTTGAAAAAAAATAGCTTGGCAGAGCACAAAGAAATTGAACAAAATGCATGTTCATAGGTGCATACATTCTCTCTACATCATTTCTAATGTAGAGAGAGTAGACAGTGAAGCAGCTCACTAAGTTTTGGAAATGACAGCATCAACGCATTTCTCAATGGGGCTTCATCTTGAATGTCATTTATTACACTGTATCCTAGCCAGGCAAAACACATAAAGCAGAAAGTGTGCATTGCTAATCGGAATTCCCAGCCAGTGGTCACTTGCTTTCACAGTGAAATCTCATTGGTTTATTATCCTGTTCTATAGCTGTATATTAAAAATCAAATATGCTCTGATTACTTTGAAGATGACTTAACCTGGTTAGGATGCAGTGTTACTGGAGAGCAATCAAAGGCAATACAACTGACATGCCAGACTGGAGTTCACTGGAAACACTGTTCACTGGGAACATGCTGGAGCTCTTATCAAGCTCGTACATACACACACACACACATTTATTAAAGGGATTGTTCTCCCAAAAATGAATATTCTGACATCATTTACTCACCCTCGTGTTATTCCAAACCTGCATGGAAAAGCAGAGAATGTATTTTGTTGTACTTGTTGATTTGTTTCATGCAATTGCAATGAATGGGGTCTGAAGCTTTCAAGCTTCAAAAAGGACCCAAAACACCCATAAAAGTATCATAAAAGTTGTCCATAAGACTTTTGCACTATATTTAAATACTTCTAAAGCCATATGATATCTATTTTATTCTTATTTGTGAATGAAATGTTCTTTTTATTTTAATGTTGTAGTCTATACACTTGTTCAGCATGGAATACCATACTTCTAATGCTAAAAAAGAATTGAATTTTTTTGTAGTATTATTTATATACTGTTATAATACTTATTAATATTTTGAATTGGCTTTTAATTTTAATTTGATATCTTTCAGTTTTTTTATATTCCTTTTCCAAGTCTTAGTAATTTTATGTTATTTTGTTGTCTTTGTTAGTTTTTATATTTAGCTTTATTTTTTATTTTAGTTGTAGAAATTTTAATTCTTTAATTAGCACTTAACATTTATATATTTAATAGCCAAGGCAACATTTTGATTTTTAAATTTTTTGTTTATATTTAAGTTTTACATCTAATATTTATATTTTATTTAATTTAACAAAAACTATTTGAATAGTTTTAGATTTCGTTTCTGATATATTTTCAGTGAATCTATATCTTTTGTTCTTGAATATTGTTAGTGCACAACATTATATGTTCGTCTGTTTTTCACTCAGAGTATCGTATGAGTTCACAAGAGCTGTATGGACTTCTTTTATGATTCTTTTATGGTCCAATTGGGCACATTTTGAGGCTTAAAAGATTGCAATTGCATAAAAAAAGAGGACCAGTACATTATTCAAGGGTTTGAAACAACATGAGGGTGAGGAAATGAAGACCGAATTTTCATTTTTGAGTGAACCATCCCTTTACAACTTCCTGTTTTTCCAGAGCTTAAGAGGAAATGATGTTTGTTCCATACATCACGGCAGTTCCTGATCCAGTCTAAACGATGTCATTCTGTTTCACCAGATATTTCACTGTTGCCCTCATCTGTGTTCTATAACTTCCAAGTGTCAGTGATTACATGTGCATATATGTGTGAATGTTGACGTGTGAGTGTTAGTGTCTCTCGTTACTCCGCGTTCTCTTCCTGTTTAGACATCCAGTTCTTCTTTGCTTTCCAAGCCATTCTTTTTTCAATCTGAAAATTTTCAACAGCCTCTTCCTCTGACATATCTCTTTCGACTCATTTTGATTTGATTGGCTGAGAGCGACTGATGCTTCCTCTGCTGAGTGTTGCAAGCTTTGACTTTCAGCGGGACGTTTGTTAGGAAGTAATCTTTAGAAGATCAAGAGAACTTCTTAAAAATGGAGCATCAAGCTCTCCCAACTTCCTTTTTTTGTTTGCTTTTCTTGTCGTCCTATGTAGCAAAAGCGAAAGAACGACAACTCAGCCGCCCGATTCAGCACCTCGGCCAATCTTAGGGCCAATGTGGAGGCTTCGGGGACAGGGAGCGGCCAGCCCCAACCCAACCGCCTCGAACCCATCCCCAACTCCCCCATTCACCAGCTGGAGCCTAACACGAGCAAACCCCTGCCCCCACCAACCCCTCTCACCGAACCCAAGAAATTGACGAGGTGAGGCGCACCTCATCACGGCAGACGCCTCGCTCTCTGCACCACAGGCCAGAGGACAAACACATCAGCACACTGAAAATTTACCGCCCACTCCTCACTCCTGACGTTTCTAGAGGCAGCTGTGGTATCCCTTTTATGTGCCAAGGAAATGCACACGGAAATTTCTGATGGTTTGCTTTGTGTTTGCGTCTCCCAGGCTCCTCTCTGCCTAACAGAGAGCGTGAAATCCAGGATTTCGGCTCCGATCTCCTTTGAAACACGTAATTAACTTGAATAATGAGTGCGCCGCCCTGGTCTCGGACTAGGTTCGTGTTAGAATTCCCCTTTGGATTGGTGCTATTTGAAGGATGTGCTGCTTTTGGGGGGGGGAACTTTGAAGAATTTAAGTTGCCAAGCAAAAAATCATTCACATTTTATTTTTTTATTTTTTTTATTGTACTTTTGTGGTCGGTACACTTGTTCGGAATGGAATACTACCATAGTACACATACTAAAAATATTCTATATGCATGGAATACCCTACTATATTTTGCAGGACACAATAGAGCACACTATGCTGGGTACTGTATCCCATAATGCAATGTTTTCGGTTTGGCCTTTTATCACCAGTGATGAATGAACCTGAACATCTTTTTATACGTTCTTTTTTTATTATTAGTAATTTCATTATTTATGAGACTGCTAAAGGTTATGACATTTTAGGTTATGATATTTGTTATTATTATTTAGATATTAATTAGTGCTGTCAAATGATTAATCGCGATTAATCGCATCAAAAATAAGAGTGTTTTTACATTATATATTTGTGTGTACTGTTTATATTTATTATTTATATATAAATACACATACATGTATATATTTAAGAAATATTACATATATATATACATATAAATAATTTATATATAAATATAATATATTTTTGTTAAATATATACATGCATGTATGTGTATTTCTATATACATAATAAATATACACAGTACACATATGTAAGCACAAACTTTTATTTTGAATGTGATTAATCGCGATTAATCATTTGACAGCGCTAAAATTAATATCATATTTGTTAATATTTTTAATTCTTTTATTTTTTATATTTTCAGTTTTCATTTAAATTTTAGTTTAAGTTTTATGTGCTTTTGCCATTTTATTAGTTTTTTTTTAAGTATTTCTATTTTGCTTTAGTATTTCTAATTTCTGATTTTTAAATTTAATTTTTTCATCTAGTATTTATATTTTGATTCATTTCAGCTTTATTTGAATTAAACAAAACAAATTTGAATTAGTTTTAGTTAACAATAACAACACTGCACTAAAGTATGTGATTATATATTTTCATATATAGTTTTTCTCATTTTCTCAATTCATTTCTGAGATGCTAACTGCATGCCGCTTGTTGAATTAAACATGCAGCGTAATGCAGTCATGCTAACAATGTAGCATACTACTTTTTGAAACATTCTCATTGCATATCGCCTCCTGTTTCATTCTATACTGTACATATACTTCATACTAAGCTAGTATTCCATTCCGAACGCAGCCAGTGCATCAGGAAAATAAAAGGGATACTTTAGCTTTTTCCTAACACTGATGTACATGTATGCATAATGTTACTTTCTGAAGTCCCATACATGAGCTTTGGAAATGGCATTGGAATGCAAATGGGAGCATGTGTCCCCACTGTCGCAGTGCATGCTGGGAGTTGGTGTCTGTCTCTGTGTTGTGTTTTCTGTTTGTGATGGAAGTTATATGACTCATCTGTTATGTAACTGTCTTATACTGTCCTTGAAGATCACATTACATTGGAGAGAATGAATGTTTTATTTTTATTTTTTACATTTTGTATTTGGAGAAAAAAAAAAAAAAAAAAACTTTTTCCGTAATGTACTCTTGCATCTATGTGAACATGTAAATTACACTGTTTTAGGCTTTTATTATAATATTCCCGCTCTTTTTTTCTACAATAAACCTTTGCCTATGGCTCTGCTTTTGCAGTTGGCATGTTGTGAGCGGTGGTCATGCATGATTTGCTCTGTCACTGTTGCGGCTGCTCTTGACGCAGGAAGTATCATCTCATCTGAAGCACCATTGCGTGTTCTTCTTGCATGCTGGTGTGAATGTAAATGAGGTGCAAGTGACACAGCAAGGTAGACTCATATGGTCTGTCCAGTTCAGTTCAGTTCATGTCAGGGTGACATTTGGTGCACTTAGCAACTGAACTAGAGTCATTTTTAATATTCAAGTGTGGTCCTTTCTCATATTCAGAACTCTGTTGCCATTTTATATTATGATTTAGGGGTCATTCACACTGAATGCTCGCACTTGAGCTTTAGGGTCTCAAGATTAATTTTTAAAAGTGCTATTTGTAATTTGACACTTGAGTTTTGTGGCTTTTAGTCTATATGCGTTCACTTCAAGGCCATTTATATGCTAATGTACTCCTAAAAGTTGACAAAATTCACTTTTAGTAGATATGCACAATTAAACTGTACAGTCTGGGAAAATAGAGAAAAAATATTGATTTCTGTCCAGTTGAATGTTTTCTAGAATGATAATTAGGTTATTTAAAAACATTTTATAAAAATGGACAATCTTTTTAATAAATCCTATCCAAAGTCATGTTTTAGGAAATACATCAATGTCAATTTCAATAAGGTTTTTAAAAATGCAGAGAAAAATAGATGCATCACAGTGGTAAAGCTGTCCATCTAGCGCATGTTTACATAAACTAATGATTTAAAAGTGCTGTATTTTTAATTTGATGCCTGAGTTTTGTGGCTTTTAGTCAATATGTGTTTGCTTTGAGATCATTTATATGCTAATATACTCTAAAAGTTGGCAAAATTCTGTTTTAGCAGAAATGCACATCTAAAATGTTTTTTAAACTGCAATTTTCAGGGCATTAGGAAAAACGCTAGATGTGTCACAATGCAATCTGTGTAGCTCTTTTACATAAACAATTGATTAAAAAATAGTCTAAGAATAATGTGTGAACAGCCATAGAATGCATTTAAAAAATCTCTCTAATTCACAATATTTTTGCATAGTTTGCATACCTTCTTTCTAAATGAGTCAAATGACTTAGTTTCAGATGTGCGGCTTTGAAGGTGTTTAACTTTCACGATCCTGTATCTCAGTGCAGGTAGCAGTTACATTAGTGCTGAACAGGCTGATGTAAATGCTCGATTGAGCGTTAAATTGAGTTTGCTGCAACTCAGGCATCAGGGACCAAAGCACATTGATTTTATTGGAGATATGAAAGAATAGAGATTAGATTTCAAGCCAACAATATCAAAGATTCAGCAGTTCGAATACACAAGAGCGGGCTGACTGAAGATATCAGCACTGATCAACACTGAATTTATGTGTATGAAAATACTTTGGATTTATTTTTATTTTTTTCGTCTGGTTGAATCAACTTTGCAAACTATATTCACATTAGAGTAATAAATGCCGTATTTATCCATCCATAGTCTCTGCGTTAGATGACACAGTCATGAAACATCAGATGAATGTTGAACACATCAATGTCATAAAATGTCAAGCTTCAATCTGAAGTCAGTTTTGATCCAATTTCCAATTCAGTTCCTCAATTTGAATTGAGTTAGATAGATAGACAGACAGACAGACCGATCTACTTAAGAAGTAAGAAGGCACCAGGCACAGCCAACCATCAATGTGCTGCAAACTTTCTGAGTCAGTGTTAGAAGCCCAGACGTCAGTCAGTCAGCATCTCAAGCACACAACTGAGCTACCTGAAAGGAACCTTTCAGCTTCGAGAAACTCTTTCCTCTGATTAAACATTGAAATATTCTAGAGGTGTGTTTAAGTTTTTAAAGAGCAGAGCTGTGAGGGAGAAATAAAAAGTCTCTGTAAACATTGACTTCAGGGCTAAATTAATCAGGATTGAAAGCGGGTTCTGGTCCGGAAGGTGAAGTGAGACGCACACAGCACACTTAACCTTGAGAAAAATAGATTTTGCAGAGAATTTGTTAAAGAAACGGTTTATCTACTCAAAAAACTTTTTTTTTTTTTTTTTATCAAAAATACAATAAAAATGTTAATATTGTGAAATATTTTTTACAATTTAAAATAACTGTTTTCTATTTTATTATATATTAAAATGTAATTTATTCCTGTCATTCAAAGCTGAATTTTCAGCATCATTACTCCAGTCTTCAGTGTCACGTGATCCTTCAGGAATCATTCTAATATGCTGATTTGCTGCTCAAGAAACATTTATGATTATTATCAATGTTAAAAACAGTTGTGCTGCATAACACTTTTGTGGAAATAGTGATACATTTTTATAGGATTCTTTCATGAAAACAAAAAAATGATTTGAAATAGAAATCTTTTGTAACATTATAAATGTCTTTACTGTCACTTTTGATCAATTTAATGCTTCCTTGCTGAATAAAAATAAAGTATTTTTTATTAATTTTATCTGAGGGGATAAACTCTTTAACAAATAATGTATATGTTTGTTTTTTAATAGTGATACCATTGTAATTTGTTATTAAATGATTACCATATTCATGGTATTTACATGATACTTCAAATGATATCACTCGGTTCCCGGGATCTTATAAAAAGAATAAATTAAAATAAAAGTAAAAATACCCACAGACATACATTAAAAACTCCCAACAATCCAGCGGCTGCTATGCGATCAGTATTGAAACAAGCTGTAGCGGTTTTGTGATTCTCTCCATGTCTCTGACTGCCTTTCTTTCTGTTTCTTTGTCTCCATCTCCGTCTCTCTCTGTTTGTTTTTCTCCTCAGCCCTCCTGAAGGAGAAGAATCACCCGTGACCTCTCCAGACCCCCAGAGACAAGAGTGGTTCGCTCAGTACTTCTCCTTCTGACTTTTGCAATTGAAGAGCATGTCGACCAAACCAAACAAAAAGACAAAAATGTAATATATTATTTATCCACACATCGTTTCATTTGTTCTTTTTTTTTTCTCCCCACTGTGAATGGGTTTCTTGTTTTTACAGTGATGATAGGTATGTTTGACATTTCATTTACTGCAGTTTCTATAGAGTGGTTCATACGCTGCTAATTACTATTTGTTAAAAGAGGAAAAAAACCAGTATTGTCTCTGTATCTAATTTTAGAATGCCACCGTAATGACTTTGTTACAGCTGCATTATCAATTTTGGTAGGATTAAATTGTTTGTATGGATGTCTCAACACAGATATAATGATGTCTCACTAATTTTAAAATAAATGCATATTTTATATTTATATTACTGGTGTATGCGTAAGAATAAATAATTATTGTGACATTTAATAAAGTGTGTCTGTTATGTGAGTGAACTTTTACCATTCAAGGAACCAAAAGCAACGAACATATGATTTAAAATGCCTGTATTTTCATATACATCAACACATATTGCCCTGAAAGAAGAAACAATAAACACTTTTATTGTCATTTGGCTTTTTCTTGATATAAGAACAATTACCCTGCAGTGACAAATCAATAATCGGAGATGAGAGGTAAGTTTGTGTATCTTAATTTTTTTTTTTATTATTATAAAAAAAAAAAATGTATGACCTGCAGAATGGGACGTAAGAGAAACCAAAAGTGCTACATTCCCTGTTAATATTCAATAAAATAAAGTGATTTAGAATATAAGTAAATACATTTTTCTCTTAAGATAATCAAAAATTGATATCACTGTCGTTTCCATAAAACTTTAGGGACTTTTATACTGGCGGTCAGAGGGAGACGCGATAGCGTCATCGCACGTTTTCCGTTCACTGGTTTGTACCAAGTCCAAAAAAGGGGGGTGTATTATTTATTACATGGTTTATAATCTGTTAGCGCCACTATAGACATAAAAATAACAAATCAAACAAAGAATATAAACGATAAACTTCTTTTAAAGTAATAAAACTGGTTTATAATTAATTATCTTGTGCTAGAATTAATAGTGTGTTTACACGTGCTCCCCTACAATGCAGAAAGGTTCAATAAAGCGCCAAATCTGAAAACACGGACAGGAAGAAACATCCATATGTGAATGTGAACTTATGCTCGTCCACCCAGGTATGTCAAATACAACACTGTAGGGAATTCAATATTAATAGTGCTCTTTACTATTCTTGTAGGTTTTTATTGTTTGTAGAAGTTTGCTCAGGAGAGCAATAAGCACAACGGAAATGGTTTGAATGCTTGTTAAATGCATGTTAGTCTGAATCAGCACACGTTACATGACAGGCAGTAACAGCCGTCCTTCATCTAAAACATTTTAAACACCACTTCTGTATAATTGTATATACAACTGTGTAACTTATATTAATGCAATTTTAATGACCTAAATTAATTAAGAAGCTGCATGAAATCTTTATTTTTTTAATAATTTGATTGCTGTAGGACTATTGAAGTGAAGTACAAAACAGCATTAAATGGGTTATAAAATGGTGATTAAAATGTCAGGGTTGTTATTATTATTATAATAATGTGATTACTGAATTTTATAATTTATTATATTATTTTGTTTTAATTGTAAATAAAATAATTTTAAATGTTATTTATTCTCGGTGTACCTGCATTATAAAGTTTCAGTCATATCTTATACAAAACATGGTTACATTTATATATAATTATTGCCTATATAAAAATAGAACTCAATAGAGGGATGGTTATTCAAATAGATAATGTTTGTCATTTTTTTAATATTAAATAGAAGTAAATTAAATACTAAATATTTCATATTTAATTTATTTTAACATTTTAGACATATATATGTGAAGTGAAGTGAAGTGAAGTGACATGTGGCCAAGTATGGTGACCCATACTCGGAATTTGTGCTCTGCATTTAACCAGTCCAAGTGCACACACACAGCAGTGAACACACACACACCGTGAACACACACCCGGAGCAGTGGGCAGCCATTGCTGCGGCGCCCGGGGAGCAGTTGGGGGTATGGTGCCTTGCTCAAGGGTCTCACCTCAGTCGTGGTATTGAAGGTGGGGAGAGCGCTGGACATTCACTCCCCTCACCGACAATCCCTGCCGGACCTGAGATTCGAACCCATGACCTTTGGGTTACAAGTCCGACTCTCTATCCATTAGGCCACGACTGCCCCCTATATATATACATACACTCTCTCACACACACACACACACACACAGTCACATACATGTATATGTAGTGAATAATAAAATAGAAAATCAATTAAAATAGAAAATATTGTGCAACATCACATTTAAAGGTGCTACAGAGGATCTTTTCGTCGACTGAGAAACCAAAGACTGTTAGTGAGTTTTTGAAATGAGCGCATGCGTAAGAACAACCCCCTCCTTCACAGCTCATTTCGAGGGAACGCCTCCCAAAACTCGTGCACGAGTGTTTACCACCTGCATTCGCTGTGTCGTGTTAGTGGATTCATTATGTCGGACTCACCGCAGGTAACTCATAATCTGCAGTTGTTACTCCTGTCACCTGACAAAAACATTGTATGCGGCGCCTGTGGAAAGTTACTGGAGTGCGCGCGTCTCTCACAAGGAACGTCATGGCAGTGATTGACAAGCCAGAGGGCCAATCGTTTACACGATGATCGCGTAAACGATTGGCTGATGTTTTTATGGCCCTACCTCGTGCACAGATGATGTATATTAATATTATTCCTTTCAGTGCACCTAATAAATAGTCTTTTATCAGTTAGTAAAGACAGTTTCAAGTAATATTGCAAAAATTTATAAAACAAAACATCCTCTGTAGCACCTTTAGTTTATACTTTTGAATGAATATGAACTACAAGTCAATTAAGAATTTTATAATATTGTGCATTAGCGTATTTCTGAAAGTTCATATCATCATGAAAAACCTAAAAATATCAGGGTTAATTTGTGTAATAGGAATTTCAATAGTTACTACATTTTTCTGGTTATTTTCTAGATCTAAATCTTTTACCGGCTAGAAAGTGCTATTCGTGCATCCAGTGTAATTCTTTTTCTTTTTTCTTTTCAGTGAATAAGTAAAAATGGTTTACAGATTTGTGATTCCTTAGCAAATTTGTCTGAAATGTGTCAAACTGAATTGGCCGGAACACTGAATCAAACACTTAAAATAATTAAATGTAAATTTTCCTAAATTTATATACGTTATAACCTACAGAAAAAAAGTACTCACAATGTTTGTCAGCCACCATGATACAAGCGTATGAGTATGAAAGGGTTTGAAAAGATGAAATGTAGTAAGTTATATACAGACAGACCCATCACTCACTGCTCTCTTCCAGAATACGTCATGTCAAAGTGATCCGGTTCAGTCTCCAGATGAACATGATGCTCAGTCCGGATCAGGTGTCCTTGATAGGACTGGTGTTTGAGACTTATGTGATGGAGCACCACAAGAATGACATCCTGCAGATCTTCCAGGAGGCCAGTGAAGATTCTCACTATCCTGTTGTAGTGAATGCCATGACCTTATTCGAGGACAATATGGAGGTTGGAGAGTGTTTCAATGCATTCCCCAGCCAGGTCCTGCCTATATTTGACAATGCCCTGCACAGAGCGGCCCAGACCATATCTCAGTCTTCTTCCTCACCGCAGGGGATTTTCAGCCTCAAACACAATCTGCATGTTCGTATATCAGGTAAGCAAGTATAAGAACATCCACTCTTTTACACTGACACCTGTATCAGGGCTCAACAACCAGGATTTTATACATTTGCTCTGTTTATTTGTGAAACTTCCTGACCAGTCTGACGCAACAACCAGTAACACACGAGTTTTGAGGAGTGTTTGAGAAAACTGTTGGAAAATTTGCTTTATTTTTGTTAATAATTTTTTTTGTTTCTGTTGGGGAAAGCTAGTAGTGCAGACATTGCACACTCCACCTTTTATTTACCTTTATTATCAGAAAACAATATAAGAAAAAAATATTGTGTACATTTCAAAATTTCAAAAAAATGCCAAATTAATCATTAAAGAGGGAAAATAAATAATAACAGGACAGAATAATCAGTAACACCTAACACTGACTATCAAAAATAATTTTATTATTGAATTTTATAAATGTGTTGTATTTGTTTTAATAAAAAAGATTTTTTTAATCTATCCTCATTTTACCTGAGCAATAAAGCTTGAATCATATTTCATTATTTTCAAAACATGATTACATTTAAATATAATTATAACCTTAACATATTGTTAATAATAACATATTTATATATATTATTATTATTTAATAATAAATAAATATTATTATATATTATAT